>JADRCD010232436.1:0-10745 GCA_019843815.1 Montemys delectorum
ACACACACACACACACACACACATGCACACACACAAACATACATGCACACACACAAACATACATGCACACACATGCACACACATGCACATACACACAAACACACACATACCTGACATTTTTGTTTTTCTTGGCTGGACAATATTGAAGCTCTGAATGTCCACATCTCTGGAGACACAAATGCCAATCCTTGTATTTTCCCAGTCCATCCAGGCAGCACTTAGCTACACAAGATAGCAACTGCCTCCTTTATCTTTAAGTCAAGTCTGCATCATTTAATAGCATTTAACCTCCTCGCATATATTAAGTTTCAAGTGACAATTTTTAACTGGGGAGTGAGAAGGAGGAGTTGCTCTCATCAAACTCTGGTTGTATGAAATAAGCTAATTTGTACACTCACCATATGTCTTAAACACTAATTAAAAAATGTCACTTTCTTCAAACATTAAAATGTAATCAGCCTAGTAAATAAAATATTCTAGAGTTTTCTTGCCTTGGTGATAATTTAAAGAGTGTTTATCTCAAGGTAACCTTTCTAACTTGATTACCAAGGAAGATTTCAAAAGGGAAAAAGGAAATGCTAAGGGTCAGAGCTTTGGGGCAGGGAAAAAAGAAAAACACTACTGTAAGAAGCTGCACAAAGGAAAATAAGATGAAGCGGGGGTTTTAAAGACCCATAGTCTTGTTACCCTAAGGCAAATCCAGCCAATCAATACCACCCATTGACGGTCTACCATCTGCCATGCTACCGAAAGATGTGGCCAAACAGACCTGTTCCATATGACTGTGGCTGGCTCATTTTCAGTCGATTAGGGCAGTTCCAGAGCATTCACGTGCAACACACAAAACTCCAAGTCAGTCTGTGCCTTTCTCCACACCAGTTCCCCCCCCCCCCCCCCACTCCCCGAGCACAGCTGCAGACCTTGCCTCCTGTTCTGGCTGTCCAGTTGATCTCTTCTTGCTCCTCAATTGAATTTGCAAGATGGTGAGGGAAGATAAAACACACACACACACACACACACACACACAAACACACACACACACACACACACAATTGCTGGTTCTCCTTCACTGTCATGCAGAAATCTGGAATTCCATGTGCTCTGTCCTAAAAGAATTATGGCTCACCATTTAAATAGCATTATCAGTGATTGCAACCTGACATTTTCCTGTGGTTCAGTTTCTTTTTATCCTTTTGCCTTTTCAAAACAAAATATATAAGTTGTTGGTGTTTCTTCCTTTACAGACAATATAATTAATCTTCTCAGACAATGAGATACTATATTTAAAAGCTTTGGTAAAAATCTAAAGCTTAATTTTCTTTTGTTGAATCATGGTGTTGGTTGTCTTCCTTTTTTCCCCTGTAGAGACATTAAATCAGTTTTATTGGGAAGTGGACACATATCTCGGAGGCAAGGAAGACGTACCAGGCTGACACAGACTCTGCAAGAGGATTAGAAATTCACTGTGGAATGTTCTCTCAAAGATGTATGATCGGACTGTTGGATGCCTTTTCTCCTTCCTAAGTGGCATATCTACGATAGTCTGCGGGAGAGTGCTACTGTCTGGAATGCATGACTAACAGATGTCTGGTTTACTTGAATTGCTGAGATTTCACCTGTGCAGGTAAACTGGCCAGAGCAGACTTATATATACACCATTGCTCACTCTCCTAAGCTCATGCTTGAGTGACTTCTGAATGTAGGTTTCTTTCCAGAGGCAAGGCATGTTTGTCTTCTCAAATTTGCCTTGGACTACATTCTTCAAAAAATAATATGACTCTCTAGCAGAGAAATATAAAGGATAAGAAGATTGCTTTATTTAGGAAGTTTTCTAAAAAGGACAGAATTTAGGTGTAGCAATGGTCTGGACTTTTCTCTGATATATTCTTCTTCCCAGCACATGACAGTCTGCAGAGTCAGTATGAAAACACACAAGGATTTCATAATATCTCTTACATTAAGGGATTTGAGACCTTTTAATATTAGTTCAAAAGGGCTCTATGAGAAAGAAAATAAAAATAAAGCAATAAAACCATTGTCTAAATTTAAGTAAAAAAAAAAAAAAAGTACAGCAAGTGATGAAATCCAGGGTAGCTGTTAGGCTCTTGGAGGATAAAATGTTTAATTTGCTTAATTCTATTCTGAAAGTAATTCAATGTGTTATAAAAAGGTCTAGGTTCATTTATAATTTTGCAGCTGATAATAATGAAATGGATATATTATAAAAGGCAAGGAGGTTTCCAGTTTAGAAAAAAGAGGTGAGGAAGGGTATGAAAGAAGAGTGGGGAGGAAAGACATATAGTAGGGTTTATAAATGAGAATAAAATATGCAGTTTTATACCAGCTTACCATACATCAAACAATGTCCTAGGCACCTGACATGCACAACATCATAGACCATCACAGCACACAGAAGTGAGCCTTCATTATTTAAAAGTAAGATTTTTCCTCCATCATGGAGCAATGAACTCAGTAAAAGGGTTGTTGAATGATTGAAAAAGATGGATACAGTCAAGTAGAGAAAGGAAAGGGAAGGTGGAAGGCATGTCTAATTTTTCTCAACTGAAAAAGACCAACAGTTTTGTTTGTTATATTTCCAGCCAAGGTATGGCCTCCAGTTGTCTCACTATAATCTATTATGATTAGGCTGTAAATCAAGAATATGGGAGATATGAAGGATTAAAGCTGGAAGGCAAAATTCCTAAAGCCCAAAGGGCAAAATTCCCAAGCACACCTTTATTTTCCTCTTCTATGTCTAGAAGAGCTCAATGATCATTGATTGAATTAATGTCTATGTTCTCATTTGTGAACAGTACAAACATATATGTATATATATATATACAATATATTAAATATTAAATGCATATTAATTTATGTATAAACCAAAAAAGTATATATATTAATAAAGAGAAATAGTCACATATATACTATCCCAAGGCCTAATTCATTCAACCCAACTAGGGTTTTCTGAACAGTTCCTTCAGAAGAAAACGATACCCTAAGCTTCATTACTCTTAGCTTCCTCATCTGTGAAATGAGAGCACAATCCTTTTTTTAAAATTTGTTGCCAGTGTTAAAAACAAATACAGACTTGGTGGAGATAGTATCCTACATGGCAGTCTTTATTACTAATATAAAGAATGAATAAATCAGTAGAAGCGTCAAGAGAAAATCTTGTTGAAGAATGTATGATATACTGACTCTTCAAACAATTGGAGAATAATAATACAGTAATAGCTAACAAAGGTGTGAATGGACTCTCCCAGTTCTAATGCTCGCTGTAGACACACATTTACTTAGTGGTGTGGGTAAAGTTTAGTGTTAAATTCTTACTGTGAGATCCCCAAAATAATTACAAATTGCAGTCATCACTTTCAAGGAACTTACAATTCAAATGGAGAAGGACTTTGATTTGCATGCGTTGAGTCCTAACAGTATAGGGAGAATGTCAAAAAACAGTATAAACTGGAGACGCTACATTTGGGGCTAAGTTTTAACGAATGATAAAAGTTTGCCAGGAAAGTTACAATATTTTGTTTCAGAACAAAATTGGTGGATAAGAGTTGGAAAATAATATTAACAGCCAGATTATTGTAATCATACCCCTTCCAAGGAACCCATAGTAACTGCTCTATTTTTAAATTGTAAACAGAGCATGATTATATGATGATGAATGCAAGGACCTTTATTGAGAAGCACTGTTGTAAAAGGAACAATAATTAAAAATCACAGTGTCTATTATGTGTCAAACATTGCATAAAATGCTTTGCTTATAAATATCAATCTCACAACCCTGAGACTTCAATGAAGAAATAAATTGCCAGGACATTTAAGTGTTTTTCTGAGGATCGTATGACCATTAAGAGGCAATTTTAGGTTTCATATATAATATGTGCTCCCAACTTGTTCACATGTTTTTACTATAGCATAGATATAGTACTTTCTACTTAAAGTGCAGGTCTAAATAAATTTAAATATTATTCTCTGTACTATTTTACACTTAAAAATTCACATTAAGAGTAATGTCTTTGACATCTCCTAACTTGTATAGTAGTAACAGCCGGCACAACCTAAAACACCCATGTATAAGGCTTGGTCTGCAATTTCAATATCCTGCCACCAGGCGATAGACCCTGACCTATAAAAATTAAGAGCATCACACTTGCCCACTGTTATGTTGTGTGTATGCTTTCTGGTCACTGGAAGTAGATCAGAAAGTACCTGATCTTTGCATGTTTACTAAAACCCTAAGGCATTTACCATTCAAGATATTTTATAAATGTATTTATAAAAAAATTCAACTGTGAACATAATCCCAAGTCTTGATAATATTTCAACAATTCTATTATAGACTGTATTCAATGAATTACAGCCCACTGTTATTTTTATGCTGTACTATGAGATTGCACGGTAGAAATTGTATGTTATTTCCTTAGAACCCCAGCACATAGAAATTCAGTACTTGGGATATGGTGGGTATTCAATAAAAGAGCACAAATTATTGATTCCAAATATTTTAGACAAACTTATGAACAAAATGCTTAGGGCACAATTATTTGGTACTTTATGTACTAATGCATAGTTCTCTATATTGACTTACTCTTACCGTTGGGTTATTAAAGAAAAAAAAATCTTTGCTGAGGTTGGGCACTAGCAGATGTATTAGATCAGCAACCATAGCTGCTTTCTCTTCCATGGGCAGGCACTGCCCTCTTAGCCAAGGATCTTCTAGTTTCACAGAATCCTGCCCTGCTAAGTGGCCTAGTTTACTTGTATAATTTACATACACACACAGAGGTCGCTTCCTTTCTCCATGAGAGGTAAGGAAAAGTGAGAAATGAGAGAGTTCATGCTAGATAACTGTCAGAAAGAGGCAACTCTCCATTTGACCCTTCTTACTTTTTTCTTCCTCTCTGGCTCTGAAGCTGGGGGATGATTTTACTATTTCTAAGCAGAGGAGTAAAGTTGCACACTAGTGCTGAGTAGCTCATTTGCCTTAGCAACTCCTTAGCAACAGCAGCTTCAAGTTCAAAATACCTCCTTGAAAAGGATCACTTCTTTAATGAAGATGAGTATTTTTTATGTAAGGCTTTTGGGCAGAAGTTTTAACATTACAACCTCCTTAAGAATTGTTTGCTACAGAGTCCTACTACATGTAAACATTTTATGAGACATTATAGGTAATCAAAATGTTGGACTCCTACAAACATTCAGTCCCTGGAAAAGCTCTGGTCCGACTTGGAAGTTATTCTTAAATACACGATTCAAAAAAATCAAGTTACCACTTACCTTGGGTTCCTACAGAAATTATGGTTATATGTAATTCGTTTTAAAATGTAATATTTTTAAAGATATGATATTCTTATAGCGTGTCTCTATCAGAATCACTATCTAGCTATCCATCATGACACCTTTCCCGAGAAGAGTAAATAGCTAAACTCAACAGAGTTGAAAGTCAACATTAGGCATTTACTATGCTACATGGGACCTAGTGCTCTGGGCACACTACAGATAAAACACACAAAAATGCAGACTTAGCTTCAGATTAGGACTTTGGGGTTTCATGATTTGATACTTAGCTTGTCTGCTTCATTATAAATAAAATGGAGTATAAGGTCACCAACACCCACCAAAGGATTCCTAGCCCCCAAAGCTCCTGTCAATCTAAATGTGTGCCATATATGTTATGTCTAGCATTAAAGCTTCCAGCTTGTTCAAGACTTTTGAAACTCTTAAGGTTTTATTACTTAAATAAAGTACAAACTCCAGTTTGAAATTTGTTTGTTATTGTCTGCTAGTACACCGGTACCTTGAGGCAGGAAGAAAAAAAAAACACCCAATGCACAGCAGTCTCAGTGGCCTCTTCACTTTCAAAGGTATATTATTAACTTGGACTGTGAAACCTACATGTGCCAATTCCAAGACACTGAGCACCAAAGGATGTGCTGTTCTCCCACATCTCTCATTCAGTATCAGTAGCTGGCCCATTTTAGCCATCTACTCAAAACAAACATTCTGCATTTCCATGTGTCGAAGAAAGAGTCTAGAATAAAGAACTTTATGCAATAAGCTGCTCTATGTATTCTCATGAAAGGAAGATCAATTTTAATTTACACTAGAGAGTGTACAGGGAGGGATCATGAAACCTCAAGAATGGTCAGTCTTTGTCATTTTGGTAAAGTTAACTCAATTTGTGTGTGTGTGTGCTTAGTCATGTGGCATGCTCATGCACATGGGGTACAGAGGACAAGCTTAGGTATTGGGCTTTTACCTCCACCTTGTATAAGATAGGGTTTTTCCTTCCTTCCTCCTTCTCCTTCCTTCCTTCCTTCCTCTTTCTTCCTTTCCCCCCCCCCCCCCCTCTCTCTCTCTCTCTCTCTCTCTCTCTCTCTCCCCTTCCCTCCCTCCCTCCTTCCTTTCTTCCGTTCTTTCCTTCTGCTCTGTACCATAAGCTCTTGTTTCCACTTCCCATGTTACCATAGATTCTCTGGGATTTCAGGAGTGTGCTACCATACCCAGCTTTATGTGAATCTTGGGTATTTGAACTAAGGTCCTTACAAGCACTTTTACCTACTGAATCAACTTCCAAGCCTTTAAACTCAGATTTTTCAACTTACTTTACAGTTTAAGAATTTTGCATACTGGGGAAAAACTTTTTTTTTTTTTTTAAAGATTTATTTATTTATTTTATGTATGTAAGTACACCATAGCTGTCTTCAGACACACCAGAAGAGGGCATCAGATCCCATTACAGATGGTTGTGAGCCACCATGTGGTTGCTGGGAATTGAACTCTGGACCTTTGGAAGAGCAGTCAGTGCTCCTACCTGCTGAGCCATTCCTCCAGCCTGGGGAAAAACTTTTGATGAAGATTTAAAATCTTCAAATGAAGAACCAGGTTCCTATTGTAGCATTCTGATATGCATTCTGGTTACTGGAAATATTTTAATAAAATGTGGAATTGCATTTGTTTGGTTAAAATAATTGAAACCATCCATTTTTAGAAGTTAGGACCAGGACTTTGACCAAGTCCATAGATACTCCATCAACTATAGTGACAAAACAAATTTTAAATCCAGAACAACAATAATTTTGTGAGAATGTAAAAAGATCATCCAAATAAAGTATGGGTGTGACACACAAATAAGTACTCAGACATGTTAAGTATTTTTAAAAGATTTATTTTCTTGCTTAATGTACTGTGTATAAACACTTGTGTGTGGGTGTCTCTGGAGGTCTGAGGACACTGTCAAATTCTTTGTGGCTGAATTTATAGGCACTTAAGAGCTGCCTGACATGGGTACTGGTAACTGAATTTGGGTCCTCTGAAAGAGTGCAAGTTATCTTAACTGCTGGGCCATTTTCTACCTCACTGAGTATTTTGGTATAGGATAAAACGTTAAATTAATTTTTATAGGTCAAATATTATTAGTTTCCTGTAGTTTGCCTGGGTTCTGTTTATTCTCCTGGATTAAAATCCTCCTAAGAGCGTCACTTCTCAAGTCAAGTCTGACATTCAAACCTCTTTCCCATGTGGTTCTCCTTTAAGTCTTATGGCTCTACTGGGACACTCATTTCCAACACACAGTTCTAGACATGACGATCTATTTTCCCCCTAATTCTTGGCTCTTCTACTCCATGCTTCTGTTTCTGTTGATTCTTCTATTTGGAATGCCTTTTCTTCCAGGAAAATCACATTTCTTCTTCAAAGCCTTGACCTCAGTAAACAAAATTAGCTTTTCCATTATTTGAACTTATTCTTCCTGCACCACAGATTTCATGCCAGAGCATTACCACAGTTATTTCAGTTATTTACATGGCTGTTTCTCCCACCTACTTTCAAGGTGCTCAAGGACAAGGACTATTCTTACTTGTCTTTGTATCCTGCTAGTTAAGCAGAGTGGCTGTCATAGGTGGTACTTGGTAAATAGTTGCTAAAGTATTACAAATACACTCCCACAACAGGCTAAAATATGACCTCTCTTAGAAATACGTGAAAATGGATGCATCTAAAGATAACTTGAACTCACCCTTCCAAAGGAATCTATTTCTAGTTTAGGGTAATGTCTTTTCTTTCCTAGAAGTACTCAAGTGGCTAGAACAAGAAACTCTAAAGTAGAAGCGTCTCTCTGAGGCAAATCCACTCAGCTGAAGCCATGGGATTTTAAGAGAGACAATGTTTCATTGATAAAGATAGGAATGGTATGTATAAAACCTTATCTGGAATAGTTAACATGGAGGACGTGCCCCACAGATTTATGGTTCCATAGCTGGAGAGGTTTCCAACGACAGACAATTCCAGCAGTCTTGAGCACCACAAGAAAAACAAAATGTTGCTGATTTGTAGTGTGAAAATTCATCATTGACCCATATTTCTATGGCCTATACAACCCAACCAGGACTTTTGAAAAACTCTAGGTGATGCAACTACTTAAGACAGTTAATTTCGTCTTTCAATATTTAACATGGAATAATCACATAGTTGTATATATGTATATATTAATGAATATGCATTTATCATGTATTTTACATATATATGTATATGTAATTTAGGCAAAAAGAAGAGTGTATAGCTCCACTGCAGAAGTAATAACTAGTTTATAAATCTAGAGGGTTTATTTTCAAATTTTCAATTTATTTTCACAAGAGTGTTTTTTCCTCTGAAAGAAAATTTTACAAAAATTCCCAATATAAAAATAAGTAAAATACTACTGTTCTCTTAGGGGAAGAGTAAGGTTCACTCACTTACTGTTGATCAGCAGTCTCACAGTTCCTGAGGTACCCCAATTAACTCATCGATAGGTGGAGAAACCAATTTGGGCCATTCTAGATAATACTATATGAGTCAATGAGGAATAAGGAGGCAGGGTGGCTAGAGTGGAGTTCTAGAAAGGTCAATGTGGCTAGTGGATGAGAGTTCATCAATCTATAGGTAAGAATATGCAGGTGCTAACAATTCAAGACAGGACTGAGATAATGGGTTTATTTTCCAAGTTGTCTTTGGGCACTCATGAAACATGGATTATTAATCTCCAGGATTATCAGTCTCCACTGTTCATTGAACCCTGTGTTCCTTTCTTTAACTGAAAAAGATTGGGAGATAGATAGTCAAAGTTTAAGCTAGTTTTAGATATATGATAGCTAGATAGATAACAGATAGATAAAATAGATTTTGATATGAAGACTAAGCCTATGACATGTCCAAGGTGACACAGTCAGTGGGAACAATGGTTACAGAATTCAAGTCTTCTTGACATTTTCAATGAGTGGTCTGCAAAAATGTACCCAGCTGATGTCTAGTCAACCAAACAAATTTATAGGAGATGGTTTGCTGACAAAAGCCTGTGTACATAATGGTTTTATTTTGCATATCTGTCTCTGTTATTAAGCTTGAGTTCTTGGAGGATGAGGCTTAAGTCTAACTCACAATAAGCAATGAAAAAAATAAATAAATAACTGCAAATTTCCCTGAACAAAGCTTCTAAATAGCTGTATAACTAATGCTTATGAGAAAGCTATAGGTAATGCTACTCCATCTGTAAAGAACTCTTACATTCTACAGTTACCTATTGAGCATTTGCTTTTGACAAGTGTTATCCTTAGATTTTTTTATATTAATTCATTTAACATCAAATAATTCTATAATACAACTACTATTATTGTTATCAGTTTACTCATACAAAACCAAAGAAAGACCCACAGGTAAGAAACATCTATTTTTGACTAATTATAATCCTTAAACGTTTAATGTGTAGTGTATTATTCTCGAAACCAACTAGATAGATAGGATAGGTAAGCTAATTGCTCTGAAACATAGACCAAGGAAAGAATATTCTCATCATTAGGGTCCTTGGAGCATCTAGAATAGAATTCACATTCAGTAAATACCTATTATATGAGTGTTGAGCTAGCGTTCCTAATCTCTAGTTAGAACATTTTTCTGTATCAATAACTTTTCTTCACTGATGCTTCAGAAAAGGGATCCCTTAGTGCAATCTAGAAACATCTGAAAGTTCAAGGTTTCTGTTTAACATCTATGTCTTCCATGCTTGGCATGGTGCTGGTTTACCTAATTAAATGGGAGTCTGAATCCTTTCCCTCTCACCAAGCCATACTCTCTTAACATTCTCTTGAGTTCACAGCTGATTTCTGAATATTTTAAAATTGCAAAGCAGTTCCTTGGCATTCACAATGTCCTGTTCTCAGCTTGGTGCTTGGGAAATGCAGCAAAGATATGATATGGTTCAGGATCCCTGAGTATTTAAAACTTGACCTCAGGGCCCAGGATTAGTTATGAAGCAAAGGCAGAACAAGATAAAAGAATACGTAATTAACTAGATGATGTGAGTCAGATCAAAACAATTCTCTACATTCAGAGAATTGTACTAGGTTACTAGGGGTTTAAGAACAAGCTAAGGGGCAAATCTTACAGGACTTCCTTGACCATCTAAAGGAAGAAATGATCATGTCTCCATTGTGTACCAAATTTTACCTCTTCCCCACTTATATAGTTGCTCTATGTGGTCCATACAGTTATTTGTATTCATTATTTATTTTTGTGTGTTATTGCTACAAGGCTACCAATTTTTGAAAAGCAAATCATAACTCCCTTCTGTATCTGTATTTGGTACAAAGTTTATAGATAGATATATGGGTGAATGGATTAACATATGGATAAAGTCCATTAAAATAGAGACCACCACCACCACCACCACCACCACCACCACCACCACCACCACCACCACC
>JADRCD010232436.1:10755-32863 GCA_019843815.1 Montemys delectorum
CCACCACCACCACCACCACCACCACCACCACCACCACCACCACCACCCCAAGCATTATCTGACACAACCTTGTGAAGTACAGTGAGAATCTAGTACAGCACATTAGTACAGAGGTTTGGGTGCTAATCTTGCATTTGTGTCAGTTAATCTCTGTGCTCAAGTAGTCTTATCTATTAAACAGGGACATAGCCTGAAATACCTAGCTCACATGACAATAGCTGTGAACTTTAAAATGTGATGGCAAAAGTGAAACATTCTTTAAAAATGTTTCACTATAACATGATCTCAAGGGAGAACAGAAAGCAGAGGCCATTGTAAATGTTACCTAGAAACATTTTTAATGGAAGCCAATACTTTTTCCTCATCCCAAACCGACTCAGGGCTGTGATTTTTCTAGGTTGTTATAGAACAATAGGTGGTGATACACTACTGTGTTGGGAGTCTCTGGGATGAGTTTCTTTTTCTCTTGCTAGATAGGAGAAAGAGGATTTGTCTTCTTTATGGGACTTGGGTTTCAGCTCTCAAGGTCTAAACATTTTTGATGGCCTTGAACTAATTTCGGCCACCGGCGACAGAATGGGAGTGGAAAAATCCCCATCACATCTGCCTTGTCAGGGGGTGGAAAGGAGAACTTTCTAAATAGCCTCATTATTGGTCCCAGCTGAATTCTGCCCCTGTTCCATGATGCCAGCAAAAGCATTTTAGTAAGATGCTGCCAGCATCAGAAGCAGATCCACTTACGGTTTCCTGTAAGCATATCTGCAATGGCAGAAGGTGGCGGGCAGCCAGGTGTGAGCCTGCGTGCTAAAAATCTTCAATACGTCAAGCTGGAAGAACAATTTAAAAAATGAGATTCAACATTCTATTTCTACTCCAGGAACTCAGTTTAAGGCACCAGAAATTCGGCTCCGAGACTCTGCTACTTCATTGAATCAGAGAATCATAGAGACCGAGAAAACTATTGCATTCTGCCACCCCGAGTTCTTCCTCTGTAGACCTCACGTAGCCTTATGTATTAAACAGGGGCATCGTCTGAAATACCCAGCTCGCATGACACCCTATTCTAAAAGACTTTCAAAGGGCGCCACAGGAAACTTCTCACATCCGGTTTCACTGATAGCGAACTCAATCACCCCTTTCCAATAGTTTGCCCAATTTAGAGCTAGCTCTTAGCATGGAGTAAGTACCATTATCAAATCCAGTTTGCTTTTCTGCTTGGCAACCTAGCTAGACTACCGCAAAGCTGAGTGCTCACCAGTGGAATGGAGCTGGAAGTACAATACGTCGTATCATTCATTTTTATTTTTTTGAGACAGGGTTTCTCTGTGTAGCTCTGGCTGTCTTGGAACTCACTCTGTAGACCAGGCTGGCCTCGAACTCAGAAATCCGCCTGCCTCTGCCTCCCAAGTGCTGGGATTAAAGGCGTGTGCCTGTACTGCCCGGCACATCATATCTTAAACCTGGCTCCTAACCGGTGTACAATGCACCACCTTTTCTTTCTATCTGCCTCCTGAGAAGACAAGAGGAAGAATGCCAAGGAATTCATTAGCTGGGAAAGACCCAGGGCCCTGACAGACTGCATGGAATATGATCTCCTGTGGACACATGTTGAGAAGTGACCTTGACTATGTTACACCTCTGAGATTTGTTACAGTTATTAGCCTACCTTGACTAATATTGATTCTTAATTCAATTAAATTACTGCAACACCAGACTAAATGCTTGTGGAGTTTCCATGTCACCTTGTTTTGAGGAAGCCATATTAGCACAAATTTATTTCAGAACTTCTCTCTTTATGAACTTCTGGCTCCTGAAAAGTAAAATATGCTGGTGCAGAAAAGTGGGAGAGGGGTTTGGGAAGGAAGGAGTGGCAGAGAAGGCCATAGGTTTTCAAAGTTCAGGCTTCTTACTCATGAGAAAATCACATAAGCTTTAATGGGCAATTTGAACAGAGACGTGTAGATGTCGTTATTACTAAAAGGAAGATACAAGACACCCAGAATGATGTACACAACACTGGTTGAACCTGTTTAGCCGCTGCCATTCAGTACTCCTTTGGCAACACACTCTCCTGTGGGCAGTTTTCACAATCCTCACCTGCCTCTCTCATACCCAAACATCTTTAGGATTGCTGTACTTCACATGGGAGACTCCAAAGGCCAGAGTTTGTGTGACCCCCTGAACATACAAATCCCTTGGGTATTGAATTTCCCTATCAGGCTACTCTTCTGCAGGTGGCTTAAGCAAACAGCTCCATTCTCCTTGCACCTGGCACACTTCTCACCAGTCTTGTGGCACACTTTAAGGAAACACCCTTTTGCAGACATTCTAACAAATGAAAAGATGAGAAGCTTTTAAAAAGCCAACACTTGTGTACTGGCTAGTTTTGTGTGTCAACTTGACACAGGCTGGAGTTATCACAGAGAAGTGAGCTTCAGTTGGGGAAATGCCTCCATGAGACCCAGCTGTGGGGCATTTTCTCAATTAGTGATCAAAGGGGTGGTGCCATCCCTGGGCTGGAAGTCTTGGGCTCTATAAGAGAGCAGGCTGAGCAAGCCAGGAAAAGCATGCCAGCAAGGAACATCTCTCCATGGCCTCTGTGTCAGCTCCTGCTTCCTGACCTGCTTGAGTTCCAGTCCTGACTTCCTCTGGTGATCAACAGCCATGTGGAAGTAAGCTGAATAAACCCTTTCCTCCCCAACTTGCTTCTTGGTCATGATGTTTGTGCAGGAACAGAAACCCTGACTAAGACAACTTGAGAGGATGCTGAAAGTAAACCAAAGTTTAAAAAGTGTACCAAATGATTGATGGAGAGGATGATCGTGAAGTGGGAGAGAGGAGTAGAATTCAGGTGCTATGAAGGGAGAGGGGTGTGTGTGTGATAAAGGTAAGGCTGGGAGAGAGGTGTAAGGAAGGAGAGGGATGGGTGGGTAGTGCAGAGGAGGGGGTAGGGAGGAAAGGGTAACACTAAGAATGTTTATGTTTCCTAAATCTTTTTTTTTTTTTCATATAAAGGGGTCTAGTCATTGTTCCCCTGCTCTATTGGGAGAACAGTGCATCACTCAGAAGCCATAGGTTGCCAACTAGTAAGTCTAATGCCAAGCATGCAGAAACTCTTCTCAAGTCATTGGTCAGAGGTGTTCTGGAGATCCACCCTGCCAAAAAAAACCAATACAGAATATTGCTATTGCTTTTGATTGTCTACCAGAAATTGATAGTGAGGCTTTATCACTGAGGACACTATACACTTTGCCCACAGGACATAGAAAAATCAAGTTGGTGCTGACCAGGAAGCTTCTTCTTCGCCAGTTAACTTTCATAATGCCTGAAGGGGCTATCCAGGCCTCTGGGAGAAACAGTCATCAACAGTGTTACCCATCTGGGAACCATGGAAAGTACAATGATCAGCGTGGCAAGAGAGGCTCTTGGTGCCATGGTGGCATGAATGTGATGGGGATAACAATCCATTTCCTCACATAATTTAATATATTTTCTTCTCCATAGAAGAAACACATGCTTGGGTGCTGTAAATTACGAACTTATGGTTGGGGAGCTCGTAAGTCCCAGGGGTGAGCAAAAGTGACTTCTAAATTCTTATCTCTATACCTCTATACATCTTGCAGACCTTATCAGAGAAGTTTCTTTGTGCAGTGGATAATATTGAATTCAGAAGCTTACAACTAGTTAAAGTGTAGAGAATAGGTAAGTGTGGAGTGAGTAAGCACAGACGAGACATTTATACCATTCTTCTCTCCTCACCATTAGGGACCACTGAAGGAGAGAGGGCAGAAAGACTGTAAGAGGCAGAGGTTGGGAAGACCATAGAGAAACAGTGTCTTCTAGACATAACAGGACCACTGCACTCACAAACTCATGCCTGCCTGCAAATCACATGCACAGGATCAAAGCAGTCACCCCTAACTGAGGTTCTACGGATAGTTGATGGCTTCTCAGGAAGGGCAGTTTTCTTTAAGAGTGTGATCTCTGGTAGTTTTACAATGGATGACACCATACCCATGCACAATACAAATTAGATTTGGTGGATTAAAAAAAAGAAAGAGTGGGGAGGTGATGGATGAGTTAGGAGGAATTACAGGGTGTAATTATGATCAAAATACACTGTATATATGCATGAAATTCTCAAAGAATTAATAAAACTATTATATAAAAGTTGTTGAAACTATAAAGATCACTTTGGAATCATAAACAAAAACTTCGTAAATGAACAAATGCTTTATCTCTTCCACCGGACTTTACTTTTTAAGACTCTAACTTAGGTACGCTCCTTCCACTCCTTTACCATGCTAACAGCATCTTTCATTGTCATAAGTAGTTCTCATGCATTTATCTTCTGCTAAGCTGGAGACCATGGCTAGTCCTTTTTACTCAGTACTATGCCAGATATTACTTGAGGAGTTCCTTCATTTTCAGGGTGGCTCATTCTCTTGAGGATGTTCAATTTCTTTGTCATGGAGATTCCAATACTTGCTTAGAGTCAGCACCATTGGCTGTGAGATGGAGCTATGGCTGCATTCTGCTTGCTTCACAGAATAACTTCAAACCACGAGTGGAATCTAATAGTTACAAGAAGAAATCTGAAGATTGTGGCCACTTGCCAAAGTTTAATGGGTTCCTCTGCTGTCTAGCATGTGGGGAGCAGGGTCTGTGGGAGAATGTGAGGGGTTCCCAAAGCTGGCTGGCTTTGTGAGTGGGTCTTCTTTCTGCTTTCTTGGTTTTTAATACCCCGAGAGCCCTGAAGGTGCTGGCCCATCCTTGAAGGCAGAGGGCATTTGGTGGTTGACATGATGGAAGCATTATAAACCCTCTACTGAGACTCACAGCTCAGCAGTTCCTTTTTTGTTAGTTTGTTTTCTTTTTAAAAGAACTTTATGAGGCTTGAGGCTGCACATTTTTAGATCTTTTACTTGGTTGGAGGTTGGATTGTTAAATATTTGTTTCCAATTTTGACGTCAGCTGAATCCATTAGTGCAAGGGCACTGCCAGTGCAGACGGGGCGGGGGCGGGAGGGGAGATGAGAGACTCGGAAGCTTTTTTTTGTGTAGATTTCCTGGGGAAGAGTTGGTTTACAGATAGAAAGCAGGAGTTAGAAGACCTCTTAATGGATGACTCAGATGTTTTGTACAAATGTTAATGCATGTGAGTGTATAATTAAGTGATTTCTGGAATTCAGGAACGGGTTCCCAGTTCAGCAAAGTCTCCGGCCACAGTGTCATCACGATGCTAATATATCCTTCATTCCTGTTTCAATAGTGACAGGTCAGCTCCCATCCATTATGTCTGCTCATGAGTCAGAGTTCTAGGCAACAGTAAGCTACTTCTTACAATTAAAGCAAGTGTTCTTGAGCATTCACGACAAGTGCATGACGTAGTAAGGGAATAATTGGAGTAATTTTTTTCTTCTTTTTATTTGGTATTTTAGGACAGGATCTAGCCATGTAGCTGAGGCTGTTTCTGAATCCCTGATGCTGCTGACTTCACCTATCAAATACCAGGACCTCAGGCATGCACCACCACATCTGCCCAGAACAATGTTTCTAATAAGCCAATGGTTTAATTTGCACATCTACTGGGTCTAGGAACTATATTTATTTTCTTGTTGATTAGAGACAAGGCTGGGGGTGGCTCAAACTCATAATCCAACTGCTTCCACAATGCCTGTCTAGGAAAAAAAAAACTTTAATAGGACAAAAAAACCTTTTTATGTTAGTTAACTTGGGTTGCCATGATAAAGTGTCATAGACTGGGTAGTTTAAACAAGGGAAATTTATTTTCTTGCAACTGTGAAAGCTGGAAGTATGAGACTAGTGTTCAGCACAGCCAGATGCTGTGTGAGGAGTCTCTTCCTGGCTTGTGCATGTCTGTCTACTTCCTGTATCCTCAGAGGATAGAGAGAAAAATCCCACTCTATTTCTAAGGCCACAAATCCTATTAGAGAGGACCCTATCCTTATGATCTCATTTAACTTTGCCTTTTGAAGCTTTATATTGCAAATGCAGTCAAATTAGGAGTTAAAGGTTCAACAAACGAGTTTTGAGTGCAGAATTCCATCCATATCAACCTTTTATATAGAAAGTTCTGTGTCCACTTCATGTGGTTACATTTTAAGTCATGCTAATAAGGTGGAATTCTAAAAATAAATATATCTTTATTCTCACTGGATTATTTTAGCCAAGATTTAAAAGATGTAGCATGGATGTGACCTGTTGTTTATAGGTCAAACTGAAAAACATATGATGCTGGAGACTGGGAAGGGAGAGTGACAGCAACAGAGCTGAAAGCATGAATGGGAAATGCCTTTGACTTATCAGTAACTAGTTCTTTACCCTGGCCAAGGAGTTGGCCCTTTCTGTATCTCTGTTTCTCCATTATACTAAGCTGGTTTAAATGAGAAAACACATTCATTTAAAATAAATCATGTTTTAGAATTGCACTTCTAGTTGGCTGTTTGGGAGAGATCCAAATCAGCACAGCGATTAGGAAAAATCTCCTGCTCTAGAAGGGTCCTCCTTGAGAATATATATATATATATATATATATATATATATATATATATGGATATATGATAAATATCTTTAAACTCTGGACTTCTTATCTTTAATTTTCATCCCAGAAGGTGAGTGATTGACCCTCTAAGCCCATCCTCTTCTTGGAAAAATAAATGGGAACAATGGGGAGGGGTTTATCTCCCTTTTTCTCCCTTTTGTTGAGAAACAGCAGAGGCCAAAGAGTGACTTGCAAGCTCGGAATGAAGAACTGGCCTTGGATCTGCAGAAGCCCTGAGACAATGCACTTAGACTGTAGCGTCCCCTTCCTTTTCAGAATATAACATCCAGCTCTCCTTCGCTGAAAAGCAAACAAAGAAGGAACAATGGCTACAACCTAGTTATCTGGGGGTGGGGATGCAACACTCCCAGGATAGCAGGAAGCAGGGGTCAAAGAAACTACATCTTATATAGAACACATGCTTCTGAGTTTAAAACTTTAATTCCATTGCAGAGTCACCAAACCATTTCCCAAGAATTCCCAAGATCCTTGACGCCATCAAAACCATCCTTATTATATTAATATGCTAAAGGGGTTCTTAGTGTATTTTTTCAGAAAAGAGCAGAAAAGTGTGAATGGGGAAAAAAGAAAAGAGAAGGGACAAAGAGTTGAATGGTTCTGGGGAACTAAACAAAGGGAGACCTATACACCTTGTTTTAAAACTTGTTTTTCAAAGCCAAATTGGAGAAATCTTCATGCCAATTTTGGATAAGATGCTAGGGAGTTACATATTGTACAGTTCATGACTTTGATGTTATTTTATGCAATTAGCAAGCCCCTTTCCAAACAAGCCCTACTTATTAAACCATAAAATAATTTTGCAAAAAATAAGTACTCATTTATTCAATTGTAGACCTTTGGACACTTGAATGCAAGTTAAAAGGGGAAAATATGGACCACATGTAAATTGAAGTCTCCAGCAAGACCAAAACAGTAAAAAGTAAAAGGAGAACAAACTGGAAAGTGCTTTTTATTATAGATATATTACAAAAGACATCAACATGTGCTGACTGAGACAAAATGCATAGTTACCACAAAGAAGACTTCTAGCCACTTACTAACACACATGAAAACATCTCCTCTCACAACTAGTTAAATAATGCCAACAAAGGAAGATCTCCATCACCTGTGTCAGGAGGAGGCTTGCCCCTCCTAAGTAAAGTTATAGTCAACAGTTTTCTACTAGATCTTGGCCTCAGAGGTAAAAGTTTTACCATTCTATGCATTGAATGTTACCTACATTTGGGGTACCTTTTAATTTGATATGTAAATAAAATGGTACTTTACCTATTAAGAGATTGTTTTGGAAAATAGATTTATTTTAGGTGTATAGGTGTTTTGTTCCCACGTACAACTGTGCACCGTTTGCCTATCTGGTACCCACAGAGATAGAAAGAGGGTATTGAAAATGGAGTTATTGGATGGTTGTAAGCCACCATGTGGTCTGGGAATCCATCCTGGGTCCTCTGCAAGAATAATAAATGTTCTTAACTGCTGAGTCATCTCTCCAGACCCAGGAGATGATACTGAAATGGCATTTTGACATGCATGTATCAGTTATGACAAGATAACCCTTTTATTTTGTTTTGAAATGGTCTTCCCTCATACTTAAGGGTTAGGGTGTTTTTTTTTGACTCTTGCTACTCATGAGGCTCAGCAAGATGAATTCTTCACAAGGTGTAACACAGATTCTGAGAGCTATAAATGGAGTCAGTCTGTACCTCTCTGTCATTGTCCTCTGCTTAGGTTCTATATGATCATAGATTATTTTGCCAGTATAGAAAAGGTTATGCATGTTAGTGGAACTCTAGTCAGGCATAAACTTTATTCCTCCATTAAATGAAAGAGAGCTTCTACATTGTGCAAGCATATGCATCCTAGATTGCTTATCGTGCTCAAATATCATTTGAATCATTTATTGAAATAGCAAAGGCTTTTTGCATCTGATCATGCTGGCAAAGGATGGAGTAAGTTTGACACCTTTACACCTACCTACTTGGCATCATATATTCCTCAAGAGGCTGGGAAGAAATTTTTGAATGTTCAGAGGAGACCTATATACATTTTAGGTGAAATCTAAAGAATAAGAGAGAAAACCAAACCAAACCAACAACAAAAGAAACTCTTACCAGTTGAGAACAAGAGTAATCAAAGCAGAGGAAACGGCTAGCACAAAGGTCCACCTAGTACAAGAGTGTCCATGGCTCGCTCCAGGAACAGACAGAAGGCTAGTGTGTCTGGAGAGTGGTATGCAAGTTAGAAGTTATGATATAGAGGCAGAGACTGAGGTACAGCCAAGTCAGACAAAAATACGCTTAGCCATTATGTTAAGTGAAACAAGAGGGTTGGAAATTGTGTTTACAGCATTGTCTCAGCAATGAAGAGGCATGCACTCAAAGAGACCAGGAAGAAACACTACAATGCTAACAGTGGTTATATAGTATAGCTCAGGCTTTGGACCGAGAAAAAAACCAGAATATTCTGTCGAGACCTCACTATCTGCTACTTATTTAACCTTCTCAAGCCTTAGTTACAAAAATCTATAAAATTATATTTGATAACAGTAACAGACACACAAACATGCCATACTTCCAGAGTATTTTTTTTTTATTATTATCATGACTGTTACTTTTGGTTGAGGAACAAAAGTGATGAATTGTATTTATACTGTCTTTAATTTTCCTAATTTTTAACTATGAACATGTGCTTTTTTTTCATAATCAGTGAAACACAAACTTTATTTTAAAAACATTCTCCTGGCTAAAAGAAAATGAATTACTTTATATCGAACACCTTTCCATTACAGCAAATGTACTTCCAATATCATACGAGACATTTGAGGTAGCCTCGAACACTGAGGGCAATACAACATTTGTAAGAGAACTTTAACAATAAATGTGAAACTAGACAAACACTCAGAGACTCACAACTGCCTTGAAACACCCAACAAGTTGTTATTGACTTTGAAGTGTTAATAATGCTTCAGGTTATCAATAAAATCCAAACTGAAGATACATAGCTGCCATGTTTAGTCCTAAACAACTTTCAGAAACTTTTAAAGCAAAACAAAACAACTAACAGACAAATAACAACAACAACAACAATAATAAAAACCTCAGTAAACATTCTTTCTATTTCATTCAGTATTCTTTTCACATTTCCCAGAATCCAGGGAGGTGTTAATGCTATGTGGAAATTTTTGATTGCTAACTTACTTTCTGAAGCATGGAATTTTCTCTTAAAATGTTATGTTTATTGACAACAAAACTGACTAGGGGATTTAGAGGAGCTCTGCAGCATACCTGCAGGTAGTTAATTCTGCTCAGCTCGTGAAAGGTAATGTGAAGCCCTGAAGCCAGATAGACTTGGGTTCAGTTTTGGAGATGAATTAAGTGGCATATAACCTCTTTAAGCTCCAATTCCCTCACCTCTTATTTGTAGTATTTTGTTAGTAGATGTACCTAAGAAGCTCATAGTAACTACTGCTGTCTGAGATTTGTTCTAGGAATGACTGTCAGTACTGTGCCCCAGGAGAGCTATTTCATGGCTAATGCCATCCTTCTTTCCTTCTCAAAAATAGCCCTGGGGCTGGGGAGATGGCTCAGCTTGAAAAGTGCTTGCCATGCAAGCAAGAATACCCAAGTTAGGTCTCTAGCACCCAAATTTTAAAAATGCTGGGAAAATGGCATGGGCTTATAATTCTGGCATTGGGGAATGCAGAGACAGACGGGATCCCTGAGGCTTATTGGCCAGCTAGTGTATTCAACTAGGCAAGCTCCTAGTTCATTGAGAGACCTTGACTCAAAAAAGAAAATTAAGTGGAGAGTAATTGAGGAAGGCATGAAAGTGCTTGCACCCCTGCACAGGCATGAGATCATGTATTTGCACATAAATAAGCACAAGGAAGGCATGGGTTCCAGGGAAATCCATAGGGCACAAAGATAGCTGATTCATAAATACATGAGAGCATGGAGGGAAGGAGAAAGAAAGGTTTGTTCCATAATTATGGTTCAAATAGTTCTAGCCAGCAGTTCCCATGTATGAAAATAAAGACTATGTCTTCCATACCAAAAACTAGGGCTTGAGGTCTCAAAGGGGTACTCTCATAGGGACATGGAATCAGAATATCTGAAATCATGACTTATATAAAAAGTCATGGTCTTAGATATGTTACTATTGCTGTCATGGAAAACCATGACCAAGGCAACTTTTAGGAGAACACATTTAACTGGACTCTTCTTATAGTTTTAGAGGGTTAGTTCATGAATGTCACAGTGGGCAGCATGGTAGCAGGCAGGCAGGCAGGCAGATAGGCAGCAGGCAGGCAGATGTGGTGCTGGAGCAGTAACTGAGAGCTTAGCCTCTGATTCACAAGTGGAGGGAGAGCAAGACTGGACCTGGCATGGACTTTTGAAACCTCAAAGCTCACTCCCAGTGACATACCCTCTCCAACAAGGCCACACCTCCATCTTTCTCAAATAGTTTCACCAACTGTGGACCAAAAGTTCAAATATATGAACCTATGAGGGCTATTTATGTTTGAACCATCACAGCTACCTTAGTTGTAGGAAACTATAGAAATAGCTCTACAAAACCCAACCCACTATGAGATGTATGAAGACTATCTGTTAGAACTGCCCTGGTGCGATTTTTAAATTACAGTCTTATGGTTTCTTAGAGAGAGATCAGTAGTTTAACATGGCTTAGCAAGTGGTTTGGGGTATGTTAAGAGCTAATGGCCTAGGGAAGCAGAACTTACAGCACTCTTGTTTGATAGTGTGTTCTTCAGACTATGCCGACGTGCTAGAGAAAGCTAGTGAGCATGCACCACTTCTTCACCTCTTAGGTACACACCCTTCCTCCATGTGCTTGCTAATCATCATCCTCAACTCTGGGCACTCTGCATTCTTAAGGAAACATCTGGTCTACCAGCTACAGATTCACTCTGGGTCATGTCTTGCTGCATATGTCTGCTCAACCAACTAGGATACAGGATAATCCAGAACACCACTCTCAATCTGGGGAAGATTTGTTTTTATATATTTGATATCTTCCAGCTCTTTCAGCACTTCCACAAGAGGGCACTCAGGGGAAATTTTCCTTTTGTCAGAAAGCCTACCTTAGGACTTTCTAATCCTGGAATCAAACAATGACTCTTGATTCTTAAAATGAGAGAGGTAATCTACCCCCCCCCCCACACACACACACACTCTGCAACATATAAGTTTTAACTATGAAGGTTTTATATACAACTTTCCTCTTTCTCTGTATACCTAGACCTTCTCCATAAGGTCCCAAATTTATTTTCCTCCACCCATGGTTCACTTTCTGGGAGAAAAGCAGGCAGTTCAGAGGAGCAAGTGTGGGTAAGCCAGGGCATTTGAACTGAAACTTGAAGGATGCTTCTGCAACAGACAGGCTTCTGGAGAACAGAAATGGCATGCACAAAGACAGGAACAGCTGGGGACGTGGTTCAGTGGCAGAGTGTTTGTCTAGCATGCATAAGCCCTGATTTGATCTCCAATACTGAAAAAGAAGTAGACAAGAACATACAATTCCTGGCATATTTATGGACATAGAAGGGCTCCGCTAAGGCTTTTGGCTCTGCAGAGAAGTGACACAAAAAGATTTATGAGTTAGAAATATGTATGCACATATACATACATTTGAGATAAATCATATGACTTCAGAGTTTAAAAAAAAAGAACCAGCTTAGCTCTCTCTCTCTCTCTCTCTCTCTCTCTCTCTCTCTCTCTCTCTCTCTATCTCTCTCTCTCTCTCTCTCTCTGTGTGTGTGTGTGTGTGTGTGTGTGTGTGTGTGGTGTGGTGTGAAATCAACAACACATCATACCTTTGAACTCCCACTCATAGCTCTTGTCTTTAAGCAGCTGGTTTCTGGAATTGACTCTGACTTGCTCAATATTCTTGATCTTTGGACCATTTATCTTTTCCACTGACAGCTTTTGCCAAAGTATTTTGATGTCTGTGCTCTAGAAGCCCACAGAACTGACCCAGGGTCCTTACAAAGTTGGGAATGCTAGGGCCAGCACTCATTTACATTTAATTAACCCCATGGACAGGAACTGTTAATGTTAGCAATGTTTAAAGACTGCATTTAGACCTAGAGTTTCTCTGAGCTGCTACCGAATATGAAGTGTGAAGATAGATAGATAGGCAAGAAAGTGCTTCCAGCTGCTCTAACCAGCCCGGATTAAGGTCAGAGTTCAGAACAGTCATTTCAGTGGAAGGGAAATCAAATCAAACCAACCCTCGAGGTTTTAAAATAGGATGGCATAAGCACTTTTAAGACGAGATTAATAACAAAAGAAGAGAGGGGGAAAGAGTGTCTTGTAGGGAAGTGAGCAGAATAAAAACAAGGGTATATACTGACTTTCTGATTCTCACTGAGGAGTTGCTATATGAAAACAGATCGGACTCAGTTGAAGACATTCTCACTGAGCCTAATGATACTGTTCTAATATGAATAACAACAGATATATACTAAAACCTTAGACTTATTTAGCATAGAATGTTATGCTCTCATTTGTATTTGCTTTCCCATAACACTCTAAAGTCATTTCAGTGGAGGCTGTTGAAGTGTCCCCAGACTACCATTCAAAGCTGAAGGACTTAGCCCTCTTTAGTCACCCCTCTTTGGAACTGCTTTGACAAAGAATTGTCTCTTTCAAGATCAAGGGCTTCTGTTAGGTACTCGCATCTAGTGACTGGTCGATATAGAGTATTGGAGTCAGGACCGTTCTGTAAAGGAATGGCAGCCTGAGCACTCCTCACAGGGTCTGCTAGGTGGACTGCAGCCCCATTTTTGCCTCCACTTCATTCCCTCTCTT
Source organism: Montemys delectorum (assembly GCA_019843815.1). NCBI lineage: Eukaryota > Metazoa > Chordata > Mammalia > Rodentia > Muridae > Montemys > Montemys delectorum. The sequence continues at coordinate 24,168 of JADRCD010232436.1, forward strand.
TGAACCCCTTTGCCCCTTCTTTTCTCCTGATGATCCACATCAAAGAATCGAAGAATCTTCTTACCGAGAAATGTAATGCAACCAGTGACATTACTAGCTCACTTGTATTTTTAAAAATCATTTTATTCCATGTGCATAAAATGAATGTCTTGTGTGCGCGTGTGTGTGTGTGTGTGTGTGTGTGTGTGTGTGTGTGTGTGTGTGTGTGTATGAGGGTGTCCAATCACCTAGAACTAGAGTTATAAACAGCTGTGGGTACTGGGAACTAAATCGGGGACCTCTGGAAGAGCAGCCAGTGCTCTTAAACCACTGAGCCATCTCTCCAGCCCTGCTCTCACTTACTTGGTTTTTTGATGCTGATAATTGAACCAGAGCCTTGCACAAGCTGGGTAAGTACTTGAGCCTGTGCTGCATCTCCTGCCCTTTATATCACCTTTAAAGATGGATACTAACCATCTTAAGTAGTAAATTAATTGACCAGAATTCATTATTTGATATTAGATGATCAATGACTAGAGCTGAGCACAGCACTCGGTGGCCCAGGAAGGTTGACATGTAAATTAACCCTCATGCCTGCCATGTTGTTGCCATAGAAGAGCTAGATGAGTTGTAAAATGCTGTGCAAATTGAAGGGAGTGTCACCATTGATTTGAAGGAGATGGTTATTCCTTCATAATAACAGCTTACCCATCCAGGACTTATTGTTTCCTGGCTGTTACTGTCTTTCACTAACTGTATCTTATTTCACCCTTAAAGTAATCTTATCCTTGCTTCCAGGCTGCCACCATTTGAATCCTAGCCCTGTCCCTCGATTTCATAAATCCAATACCCAGAACATGAAGTGCTCATTGTATACCCATTACATAATGAGGAATCTTTTTTTTATTAGATATTTTCTTTATTTACATTTCAAATGATATCTCCTTTCCCAGTTTCCCCTCCCCCCCCCAAAAAAACCCCCTTTCCTTCCCTCCTCCCCCCCTGCTTACCAACCCACCCTCTCTGGCTTCCTGGCCCTGGCATTCTCCTACAATGGGGCATAGAACCTTCACAGGACCAAGGGCCTCTCGGAGGAATCTTTTTATCTTTGCTTTTGCTGCCTCTTGTACCTACACTGATCCACTCTCCTATACCTCCGATGTCATCATCTGCAAAATTCTTTTTTTTTTTTTTATTTTTAAGAGTTAGTTGTATCATGCTCCTCTTTCTTCAAGTCACTACACTTGATCTCCCACAGCTCAAGTAGCACTGAGCTCATCTTAATGCCTTTTATCTTTTGGGAATGCTCCTCAAAGTAACAGACTAGGTCCTTTTCATTCCCTCAAACCCCTGATCCATAGTCACTATGTCTCAAACTAGTGGATGACTGTAAGTTAACATTTCACATTAAAGGTTTATATGTATATGTTTTGTGTATATATGGCCACTGAAAGGAAAGGAGGTGCTTTGTCCTTAATTCATTTTTTTCCTCATAAATATTTTATGTATGCCATTGACTTTGTACTGAAATGGTTCTGCAAAGCATTTTAGGTAGAATCCTTATTTAGCATCTTGCAGACCACAACATCCAGTAATAATGATATTTTGCAAAAAAGGAGAACATTTTTTTTTTTGTTATTTTGTTTTAAAAAGATCAATAGAGCATTTGTGGCCATGTTAAAGAATAAAATAGCTGTTGTTTCTTCCTTAAGGTGTGTTTTTTTGTTTTAAAAATAAAAGAGAATATGTTAAATATCTTTGCTTCTATCCATATAACTCCTAATTTCTTTTTAAAGTTTAAACATGTAGAGGAATAAAAATGGCTAAAAGTCTTGTTGAAGACCTGAATGTTATTCTAATTGGATTACCTACTATGAAGGTCTAGCAGAATGTCCATGCCTCAGTAGATAAGTTCTTAATACCATTGTTAGACATTGTGAGATGCTGTGAGATCCATGGGAGACTGTGTTTGGGCACAGGCTAAGTAGAATGCACAGGTAAGAGCATTTACTTTTCTTCTTTTTTTTTTTTTAAAGGATTTATTTTATGTAAATGAGTACACTGTCACTGTCTTCAGACACACCAGAAGAAGACATCTGATCCCATTACAGATGATTGTGAGCCACCATATGAGTGCTGGGAATTGAACTTAGGACCTCTGGAAGAGTAGTCAGTGCTCTTAGCTGCTGAGCTATCTCTCCAGCCCCAGTAAAAGCATTTTTTTTTTTTAATCTCACAACTCAAGAAACAGGTTAGACCACCAACCACTCAGAGCAGATTTCAAAATGTCATCACTGTACTAACTGAGCATGCACTGAGCTGGACAAAGATAAATGAGACTATCTTTTTGCTCCCAAGGAATTCAGAGTCTGGCTGGGACAGTAGAAAAATTTAGAGTGACGACCATACAGCACCAGCTCTAGAGTTAGATGACTTCAGCTAATGTCCCAGCTCCTCAACCCTCCAGATGTGGTACTTTGGGAACATTCTCTCTGAAACCCTCAGTTTCCTTGCATACAAGGTGGTACCCATGTCTACTAGAATTGTGGAAGGACTGAGCATAATGCTTTGCATTTAGTAAAGAATCAACTTTTGTAGAAATATTACTACTTCCAGGTGTAAATGCCTGAGATGTGAATGGCCTTCAAGGTACAAGACAAGGAGGTGGTTAGGAGACAGATGTACCTTTCCAGACCACTTGCCAATCAGCAATAATAGGATTTTGAGTGGCTTCAAGAAAGATGGGCATCTTTGTTTCATAAAGTGGCAGAAGATTCAGTGGGGGCTGTATGGAGCAAGTATGCTCATGTCTGCTACAGGAGAAGTACAAGAAGGCTCACATTCACACAGAGGGTATAAGAAGTATTTGCCTGCCCAAATCACAGTTTCTTCCTCTCACTACTGGCCTTTCTCTCACCACTGGCCTTTTCTGCCACAGTGATGGCTAAAGGAAACAACCTTGCTTAGGCTAAGATTAGATTTTGTCCTTAGTCCATTTGCTTAATCATTTATTCATTCACTTCAGGACATCAGCTCATTTCTGTCTCACTCTAGAGTCTAGATTCATAATCACTACTCTCAAGGGCCTTCTCATGCTCATAAATGCAAAAAAAAGAGTAGAAGACAAGGAAAATTAATCATTAACATCACCAAGACGCCCAATTCTTTACAAGTGTTTCAAATGATTTCCAAGTGATTTAATAGTGTTAATATAAATAAATAGTAATAGGTACCATTTGTTGACTATTTACTGGGTGCCAGATACTTTCTATGCATTTCTATTAATTTATTCGAATGCCACTTGATGCAAACTGTTATTGCATACATTCTCTCCACAATTTTACAACACTCTTACGTGTGAAGCAATTCCTTCCTCATAATCCTTCTCCACTCATGGACCTTGTTCTGCAAACAAGCAAGCTGAAGCTGAAGCATAGAGGAGGAACTTGATCAGCCACAGTAATAACAGGTCGTTTGGCATTCTTTGTTTCTCTAGTTTGATTACAGAGCCTATGAGGTTCCAGACAAAGCTCTTGGTGATCTCTCGGTATACTCAGATTCAACTCTCATTTTATTTTTAACATTTGTTACTTTCCTCAAGGTCTCCAGCCAGTAACAAGCTTGCATCTAACAACTATTATATAGACAATTCCTAGTATTCATATTGGACCTGATTTTGACAGCAAGTCTCTATAACCACATAATCCAATAAACTTTCATTGGTTAAATTGGTAAAAATAACTTAGGGAGAAAAGGTTGATATTAAGAACTCTATCCATCTTTTGTAGAATGGATTGTGCCATTTGCAATCTCTGTTGCAGGGTTGGGGATGCAAAGAAACCAGAGAGATGAGATCTCTCTCCTCATGAACTTCACTTTCAAGTGAGAGAACAACGAACAAATAATAATGAGCTAAAATACTTGTAGAAGATAGTAGTAAGTAGTATAAAGAAACTGCAGCAGGATGGGATGGGAGTATACACAAACAAGGGAGTGAGAGACATAGTCTAGATTAGGGGTGAGAGGAGAGTAATATCAGGGGCCCTTCAGACCAATGCCTGAGCTAAATGAAGGAGGAAGCCTACACGATGTCCTAGTGATCCAGATTGAGTAGATGGTGTCAAGAAGTTAGCTGGGCATCCAAGGAGAAGAGCAAGAGGGTCAGCTAGGTTGTTAGTGATGAGCAAGAGTTGATGGTGATCCCATGTTGGGTGGGAGAAGCAGGCTGGCTCAGACAATGCCAGATGTTGTGAGCTGGGTTAGGATCTGAAGCCTTAGCTGCTTCACTAACCACCCTATGGTGTTTGCAGGATTTATAGAGAAAGAAAGGCATCAGGGTCTAAAAGGTTATATAATTTTTTCTGTCCTCTGAAGCCTCACCACTTAACAGCAGGGTTTTCATACTCCACTGTCTTACTATCAAATGAAAGCACAGGCTAATTAAAAGGAAAATTTAAATGATGGGCAAGGGAGTCCTACAGAGGAGTCCATGTGCCTCTTACCGTAGTTCAGAATTGACTCTCAAATAGTAGTAAATGAGTAGAAGCCAAAGGAGAATTCAGGTAAGTCTTCAGCCCTCTCTGACCTTTTTAATTTCATTGCTTCTCCTGAAACCCAGAGACACTGCTCAAGAGCTGCTGTCTCCTTCATTCCAGGAATGATGATTTAGAACCTGCACATGCTGTATCTAACACCATTAACCATGCAAAAAAAGAAAAAGGAAAAGATCAGGAAAACAAGAACTATTGCCTTGCAAATGCAATGATATTTAGTCATTTTAAGAAAAACATTCTGCATTTAGCAAATGTGCCTAGGATGAAAAGGAAATTGTGGAATTTCATAGATAATATTAATAACTGACTCCCAAACAGAAAGGACTTGGGAATGTTTAAAATGCTGTTTCAATTATACAAACAACCTTTACCAAAAACTCATAATGGATGATCCCTGTAAGTTTACTGAACTTAGCAAAGAATTTCAAAAACAACCTTGTAACAAGGTGAGGAAGACAGCCTATGGAGTTAGATTGCCCACGTTTAAAGGCTTGATCCATATCAAGTGAATTCATATCAAGTGCTTAACATCCTATTCTCTACCCTAAAATGGAGCTATTATTAGTGTCATTACTATATAAATAAGCTGTAGACTTTACCTCAAGGATGGTGAGATAAACAACTATTCAGAGGAATACTAGTGAACAGAGTCAAGACAAAACTCAAGGGTGTAGGGAGAATCATGAGCATGTTTCTTAAAAATTCTTAACTGAGCTGCAATTCTGGCTCAGAAGCTGGTATGAAGCATTGCAAAGAAGGTTTATGACATAATTGATTACTTCTCTAAAGGAGCTTGTTGTCAATCCTTTCAGTCACATCTACTGTTGGAGAAAATACCAATGAAACTTCTGGAGTCAAATAATACACCACCCATTGGTGGTAAGACTATTCCAGAAGCAATACGACAATATGCTACCTGTGAGAAGCACTGGTCAGAGTGTAAACAACACTGTAAGTAATTAGAGATAGGAACAACAGCGAGGGAGGAGTGGTTAGAGAGATCTCTAAGGGCTTCATTGCCAAGAGATGGGTCATAAGGTAGCTAGCTACTCACCACAGTAGCTAGGTCTTGAACCATTCAGACCAGGCAGTCTCCTTATCTAGTAAAACGATGCTGGCGTTGAAGAAATTGAGATATGACACAGAGATATGTCAGCAAAGCTTGCACAAAATAAAATCTGTTTCACAGAAGATAGTGGAATGTAGTGGAAAAAGCATGGACTTAGGGGCACAAGTCCCTGTGATTACTATCTGTGAATTCACAGATAAATTATTTACTCTAAAATAAATAAATGGCTGTGAATAAGTGAAGTAAATAAAAATTAGATTGCTATATCCTTTCTTTTTTTTAAAAAAAATGTTTATTAATCCACTCTTTAACTGTCCTGCCATGACACAACTCGAATTTTACCATGCATATGGCAACTCCCTTGCACAATGAAGCAACACTATTTTTTTTTTAAAGATTTATTTATTATTATATGTAAGTACACTGTTGCTGTCTTCAGACACACTAGAGCAGGGTGTCAGATCTCATTATGGGTGGTTGTGAGCCACCATGTGGTTGCTGAGATTTGAACTCAGGACCTTAGGAAGAGCAGTCAGTGCTCTTACCAGCTGAGCCATCTCGCTAGCCCTGCTATATCCTTTTGAAACTAGGTACAGTTCTATAACAAACAAAACAAAACAAAAAAATGCCTACAAAATAAAAAAAGCGTTGTTATTATTAATCCATTTCGTTCAAGGATGGCAAAACAGTATTTTCTTTAAGGGGGAATACTTGTAGATTTCCATGTAAATCCATAGCCATCTCAGCCATATACTTGTAAGATGATCCAAGGATTTCACACAATCAGACATGTGTGATATTAAGAAATGCAACTCAAAAATTAACTTATGACCACTGACTATATCTCAGGCAGTGTGACAGGCAAGAAGGATGATGACTCTTATTTCACAGGTTGTTAACCATGCTTGTTAAATGATGCCACAAGTCACAGTGTACTATTAGACTGCATAGGCTTTTAGACTTTTGCCCTGAAACCTCTAGCCATTTTTCGCAGGTTGTCCTAACTTTCTCCTTCTTCTTATCTTTAATAGGAAAAGAATATCAATATTTACCAGAGTTATATTATCCCCTCAGCTACCTTTAAACAAGTTACAGTGGACTGATTTTCACTAAACACCCTGATTCTTTTCACATACATAGTCATGCCTAGTTTTTAGTTCCAGGAAGGTCTTTGTTTCTCACCCACCATCTTCATATATACTTGACTACCCACCCAAAATAATCTTATCTATTGTATTCCCATTTACCTACTATACTTTACTACAGCAGTTAATGATGACCAAATGGAAAAATAACTTCACTGTTTCATATAATCAGGTTGCTATTTCTGTTCCCTCCTGGAATGGAAACTGTATCTCCAGACTGTCAACACAAACTTCATACCACTTTATAACCTTCTGACCGTCGGTTTCCTTCCAACATGATAATATTTATACAGATAAGTATGTCTTCTCCATGGTTGAGAAGTCTTTGAGGACTCATCTACATTTCATTTTCATATCCTCTGGATACCTAAGGGAGAACATTTCTTGGTAAATGTCTATTGAGTGATTAAATGATGTGGTCTCTTGGCCTAAGCTTGTTTAATAAATGATAAAATTTCATCCTTACTAGTTCTTTAGCCATTTTAATCTTGTCTTTATTTTGATCCATGAACATATTTGAACAGTAACATGGAAAAGCAAAGTGTCATTTTAACCACACTACAGTTGCTTTTTACAAAAAGAACTAGTTACTTGGTCACCAAGCTTAAGCGTTGTTTTTCTTCTTAGCCATCAATCTCCTACTTGGTAGAGCTTTTGCAAAAAAAAAAAAAAAGGACCAGTTTCTTCAAGAGGATCAGAGAGTGAATACTACCTTTTAAAAAATGGCACACTCTTCCAGAGTGCATCAATCTTTGCTTGCTGTGGGTACAAGCTATTTTTATCAGGTGATACTGTGATATTCCTTTTCAACACACGATATTCACTCTTTCAAGCTGTTCGGCACTGTTCTATTTGGTTTCATGTTACATCAATGAGACAGTTTGAGGGAAAAGGAAAAATGGGACAGGCTATATTTAGTAGCATCACTAAAACCCTAAATAAAAAACTCTGAAATCTCCTAAGCTCCCTGGCTGCCCAATTTATATTCAGGACCCTACTTACCAGTCCACAATTAAGGCAAGTGAGAAAAGCCTTTGTTCAGAGAATATTTCCATGAGAATCTTAATAATAGCAAGGCATTTTTCAGTATCTCTAAAATTTTTAGGGGCTAAAGAATACAGACCACTCAAATGATTACTCCACATATTTTGTATTTTTGCAGTATTTCGGGATGCTAATCATCAGCTTATTCTATAATTTATATAAATTTAAAATTATATCTTAAAAGAATTATATATCTGGCTAAACTGGACACACCAAGGTCAAAGTAGCTAAGTGCTTACTATCGGACCAAGAAACTGTTAGCTGTAGAAGACTTCAGGGGGTTTAGACTGCAATATTAATGTTCTTGCATACTGTAGAGCAGGAAAGCATAAAAGTAAATATCATGCCACTCAAAGAGTCAGGAGAAAAGAAGGCTTAGTCAAATGTTTTCAATCAATATAAGCTTAAAGATATGCCTAGGATAGTAATTAACATATTATAAGGGCTCTAATAACTCACAATATCTTGTAGGACTTGGTAGTTACAAGGCAAACAACTTTGTCATCTGAAAACAATGAAACAGATGCCTGTTTCTATTATTTCTTGAGGGAATGTAGGATTGTTGAAGTAAATGAGCTATAAAACTAACCCTGATCTTCATCCTGCCTTGTGTTCATGCTCCTCTGCAACATGATTGTATTTTATTTCTACCAAAAGATGTGGTCTTTTTCTTCATTCCTATTTTGGCACTGACCCTGTGGTGTCCTTTGGCCAGTGGATAGTGTAGAAATCTCACTGAGTCTGCTCTGTTTTATTTTCACTGTCTAGTGAAGCCCTTGGCAGAAGCTGCCTTGTTAACAAGTCCTGGAGTGGGAAGGAAGGAAGAAAAGGAGGGAAGAAGGAAAGGAGAGAAGGAAGGAGGGAAGGTGGGAGTGAGGGAGGGGAAGGAAGGTGGAAAGGAAGGAA
>JADRCD010232437.1:7185-32962 GCA_019843815.1 Montemys delectorum
ATAATTTCAAATGAACTATGAAACAGCTGATAACTAGAACATTTAGTTACCGGGCATACAACAAACCAGACATGGTTATTCTCTGTTCTTCTAATAGTCTTTTTTTTTACTTTTAAATATCTTTATTACATATTTATAACAACTTTTTACTACTAAGTGGTTATTATATATCGCATTGTAATTTCAGTACTTTGCCATACTAGAGTATTATGAGAAGTTTTTATAAGGAATTTTAGAACTGAAGCAGCATTATGTGTATTGTGAGAACATGAAAGTAAAACACTATGCTGTTGAGGGAAATATTAAAGACATAAAATAAAACCATTGGAGTAACAGTATCCAGAACGAGGGGTATGTAAAAGTTATGTTAAAGTAAAAAGTGAAAATATCAAAACTTCTATTTTTAAGTTATATTTATGATCAATATGATAATATATATTTATATTACAGTTTTAAAAAATAGAAATCCATATTCATATTTTTACATATTTATATATTTGAGGTGAATGCTCGGGTTTCTTTTTTATTTTAAATATTTATTTATTATTAAATCTAAGTATGCTGTAGCTGTCTTCACACACCCCAGAAGAGGGCGTCAGATCTCATTACAGATGGTTGTGAGCCACCATGTGGTTGCTGGGATTTGAACTCAGGACCTTTGGAAGAGTAGTCAGTGCTCTTAACCGCTGAGCCATCTCATCTGCCCCTCAGGTTTCTTATTAAATATTAATGTTGATACCAAAAGGAAGCAAAAGAGTAGGAAAGAATAAGGAAAAGTTAGATATTATGAGTAGATTTTAAGGTATAGAGAGGCTTTGGGTAATTGTGTTGATAGAATGTTGATAATATTATGTGTGGGAGTGCAAATTAGAAATTACATGTTAAGAGTACTGGCTGCTCATCCAGAGGTCCCAGAAACCACATGGTAGCTGAGGCCGTCTTCTGTCTCGCAGGCATACATGTAAGTAGAATAGTCATATACATAAATAAATAAATCTTTAAAAAATATTTTAAAAAATTGGAAGATTATGCTGAAAATATGTAATAAAATTCATACTGAATTCACAGAAATAACAATAAGCACTGTAAAGCAGTACTTTTCCTGGTAGCAAGAAAGAAAGCTGTAAAAGCAAGAAAATAAGTATAGGAGTTAAGAAGAAATATGAATAATGCAAGGTCTTGGTAACTTAAGGTGAAAAAAACTGTAGGGAATGTTTCCTACAATCAAATATGACCCATTACACAATAAGACTGACAACAGATTATAAAGTGTCTATTGTTGGATTTTGAGGTCATAAATTATTAATAATAGTCTTTTTTTACTTTAATCAAAAATATCAATTTAAGTGCCAGAAAAATATGGTTCTCATATTATTGCAGTGACTATAATTGTGGCAATGACAGAAGACTTACCTGAACTCAAACTATGGCACATTGTCAAACCTACCATGACTAGCAGCAGATCAAAAGAGAACTGAAGGAACATGCTTTCTCAAACTGGTTTATACTGGTAATAATGTAGAGTGCAGAGCTTGTCACAACATCAATGGAGTTAGTGGATAATGAATTATACTTTGCTTTTTGTGATTTTTTTTTCTAAAAATTTACTTTTAGAAGTTCATTCCAAACCAGAGAGCAACATTAATTTGATTCTGAAACAATAAATCACTAGTTGAAATGTCATTAAAAGATTTAATGTGTGCTATTAGTTTTCTTAAACGATTTACAATGCTATTGAAATTTCAAGTAATTAGGAAGCAGTATGCGTAGATAGTGAAATCTCATTACTAGATACAAGGACAGTAATTTCCACTTTTATTTGATTGAAGGAAGTGGATGGAGCTGCTTTCAGATGTCTGATTCATCATACTTATTAAGTGCTGTATTGCATGAATATTTTCCCTCTAGTTTGTAAGAAGGAAAGTACAATCATTGTTAGGTATTCATTCCTAAATTTGTTCTTGATTCCTTTTTGTACTTCCTTCTGAAATTACTATAGTAATATGGAATTCTGCCTGCATTTTCACCTGGAATGACTGTTCTCGAAAGCCGTTATTAAAAAGCTTTAATTACCTCTTGCCTGCCTGTCTTTTGAACTTCAACTACTACTACTTTCTGGTCTAACCAACTGTCTAGCCTAACTACCTTTTTAAATAGGCCAAAAAGCAGCTCTTGCTCAGTCACTGCCATCCTCTATTTAAGTAAATTGGGAGTGGGCTTTGTGTTTCTGTTTTCTCATGCCTACTCATAAAAACAAATTTCAATCCAAGTCCTTTTATAAGGTATTACCCTGTTCTCTTCTGCTTCAGGGATATTTAGAATTCCCCTTTCTACTTTACATTTGCTCCATTCCTTATCTATTTACTTGCTTACTTACTTTTATTTATTATTTATTAATTTATTCTTATGTTATGAACTGCTGACATGTAATAATGCCACACATTATTCTACAGGATGAGGATCTCTTTCCTCAAATAAATCTGAATGTTAATGAAACATTTGAGTTTGCCCAATGAACATTTTCTTATTTATTCATAGAAATTATTGAGAATGATTTTCAAAGAATCTCATGGTAGTGGTAGCTCTTACATGTAACCCCAGCAGTTGCAGAAAAAGACAGAAATAGTCCCATAATTTTGCAGCCACACTGGCCTACTTAGAGAGTATAACAACAGTTATGACTAGAAAATGAAACCAATCAGCATCAGCAAACCAGAAAACATAAACAATAGTAAAGAAATACAAATGAACTTTTATATTTCAATATTAATTTCTTAAATATTAGATGTATAGTTATCCATGTGCCTAAAATGTTATTTTAGCATAGTGTTTTCTGTAACAGTATTTAAAAATTTAAATTAAAGGGATTTTACCATCACCTTCCACAAGCACTTAATTGTGTGAATAATAAAAGTAATCATTGGTCTACTGATGGGTATGATATAGATCTTGGTAGAAAGCAGAAAGGATAAATCAATTATGGAGCTTTGACCAATTGAAACATCATAATTAAAAAGAGTGATTCATTAACATATGTCATCTAATTATTGCAGGTTAATTACAGTGAGTCTTTCATTTACTTATACAACAATGTAGACCTGCATTTTGCCTCAACACTGGGGAGTAGGACACCACCTTGCTGATGGGGTTCCGGGCTCTTGGTACTCTTACACACTACTCAGGGGAGATGAAATACAGCCTAAAATAGGGGTCATAGCCCATGTTTCTCTGGGTGATAAATGGCAGGGTAAGTGACAAGAATGTGGAGGGGTCACCTGAGGAATACTTAGGTGCAGCTCTGTATAGCAAAGTCATTACTCCTGTCATGGTCCTTGATGAGGGAGACAGCCTTTGCTTGTCCAAAATGTTTACTCATAGTCTATGATTATGCATATGACTTATTCAGGGTGAACCCTTTCCCAGGAAGGGATACTCAGGAAAGAAAGTTCATTGACTAGACACTTGGAGTGTATCCAACTACCTCATTAGCATGGAGAACTCTGTGCTTCTATGCTATGTGGCCAGTTGTCATGGCCCTCTTAGTGGAGTGTCATGGTCACATGCTCCAGGACTGTAACCTTTAGGGAAGAGATTTAAACGCCTACTGTTCTTAATTATGAGATTTTCTGTTTTTGTCTTTCTTTCTTTCTTTTTTTTTTTTAAAAATCTGCTTCACTATACTAGTTCTTCTGTTTGGTGGCAGTGTTCCATTTGCCCCACACAATATTATTTTATATAACCTACAGATAGAATATATAGTAACACTTTGAGTTAAGTTTGCCTTGAGTTACTAATGCAGCATCTTGCTTTGTTTTCCTTTGGTAGATATTTGATCCGACCAGATCCACTGTCCTACCTTCCAAACAGTGAACCCAGTAGGAAAAACAGCATCTGCAATGCCGCTGTACAAGATTCTCGGGAGGAAACTCAACTCTGATGAAAAGAAAATAAGAGACATTATATTCCTTACAGAGATCTTGCTTAAAATCATTAAAATGTTGCAGATAGTCCGTAGAGCCTGACTGGAATGTATTCAATTTCTCATGTTACTTCTATTTAAAAATAAAATCTATTCTCTTAGAAGTACAGATCATTTTGAAACTTAATGTGATATTTGTTGACATTTTCCTGGTTAATATTTAAATTCATTGGAGGAGATTCTCAAAATGAATACAAAATGCAGAAGTTAAAATCTGATATTTAGTTGTTTAAGAATAATCACAACTATCGGCAGTCAATTTAAAAAATTATTAAGACTGTATAAAAATTTAAAAATCCACCTATATTAAGTACATCACAAGAACACAGAAGACTGATAATTTCCTTTTATAATTAAATATGTCATTATATTGTTTAAATTACTGTTTCTAAAATTGAGCCCATTAAGAATTAATGCTTATCACTATGTAGAAATTAGCCACTAACTTACATGGCTGACTTCTGTGTAGACATCATAGTTTGCTTCAGAATAGATCTTCAGTGTCATGTCTGTCTTTCCATATTATTGTATTTATTTTAGAATCTGAGGTATCCATAGCATGATTAATTTTACAGAAGAAACTAAAACACAAAGGCATATTAAGCACCTGAGCTTTTTTGGTAAGTTTACATCAAATGCACATTTTATGCTAAGAAGAGTATATTTAAGAGAAAATACTTTGGTTTTCCTAAAAATAATGCCTCACATAGAGAAAACAATACATATCTTTACAGCTTATTTGAATGTGAGAATTGGAATATTACTTGTATATATCAGATGAGCAGTGATGACTTCTATTAGTGTTGGCTTTAATATTTTTCATTTAGCGATATAGTAAAATTCACTAGGAAAATGATTTAAAGTTGAAAGAAGAATATTTATATGTCTTATGGACCACAAAGACATTTTACAACCTTAAGCATTCTCAAAATGTCTTTGATATTAAATACAATCAAAGTCTGATTTAATGTAAAATTAATAAAATGTATCTTTACTTAGCATTGTAAGGAAAAACATCATTACCATAGACATTTATTGTATTTGAATTGTAATCTGAATTATCCAGACTTTGACAGATATAGTATTTAATATAACCTGACTATTGGAACACTAATACTTTTAGCTTTATTCCCTATATTATTGACTTCATAAATATACTAAAACTCATAAGAGAATAAATACACAGTTTACCAAATCACATAGAATGTTCTCATTGGAAATATATTGGTACATTTGAAAAAAACTAAAATTCTGATTTTTATCTATTTCTTTATTCATAGAGTTGACATGGAGTTACAATGCAACCTAAAATAGTTCATGTAAAAAATAGAATATTTTCCTTTCTTTTCATAATGAAACAGATGATAGAAAAAGAGAATAAATTATTTAAAAATGAATCCTACTATCATCCCAATAATTACAGAGAAAAATAGAAAGATAAAATGTAAAATCAAATCTTCAGGCAATCTTACAATCTGACCAGAGGATATATACTATAGTTTCTATTACCAGTAGTTATCATTACCCATAATTAGGAATAAGAAAAGCATGAAGAGTTCCCTCAAAACAGAGAGGTGCTTTCCAGTCTTCAGAAAAGCGTGGTAGAACAAGCTGCTTCAAACCGAGAGTGGGAGCATGCCTTAAAAGTGGTGATTGTGTGTGAAATGCTTTGGAAAGACACACCACATGATGTCAAAACTGAAAGCAGAACTGGATAAATGTATTCAATAGGTAAAAATATTGAATATATATTGATATCAGTAGTCAAGTAGGTTATTTCTTTAGATTGACACTTTTTTATTCCATTATAGTTCTTTTAGGAATAAATGTCAGATTTTCAAAGTCTTCTATTTCCCAATGATCTCTGAAGTTTAGTATTTTTGCATTATGACAGTTGATAAGACTGAGATTTTAAGCTAGGACATGATTATATTTCCTATAAAACTAAAACTTTTGTTTCATAAATTTTAAAATAATTATTTTTGATTATGAGTATTAGTCCCAATTTAATATTTGACAGAATTCATATTGCTAGCTATAACAAGGATAGTTTATAGTCTTTCCAGTTATTTGAAGAATAAAGGATATTTATTAATGACATTCAACAAATTGTTGCCTTTTTAAAATTATTACACTTGGATATGAATATAAAACACGAAGTAATTGTGCTGGTAGCCTTTTGGGAACTGGTTTGGTTTATTGTCTATGTACCATTTTGCTACCAGTTTCATTGAATTGATTTAAAAATAAATAAATAATAAAATTATTTCTGATGATGATGAAAATTCCTTGTTTTTTTTTTTTAATAGCAGAACTTTGGACAAATTCTGATTTGAAACTGTAAAAGTATTTTATCATTTTTATATCTCAAACCCCAAATACATGTGAAAGTTATTCATTTGAGAGAAAAATTAAATTCCTTTTTAACAATGCAGCCTGTGGATAAATACTACAGGAAAACAGAAGGGAAATGAGGATTAGAGAGAAAAAAGAGGTGTACAATAGGAAGGAAACTGTAAAGAAGGTGTGAAGAGAAAACGGAAAATGCCAAAATAAAAACATATTTCACAAAAGAGGTTGTCAGTTCCCATTATGCTCAAATATAAAATTCAGAAAAAATCACCACCTAAGTGAAAATAAAATGGTTTTAAATATTGAATGGTCTTTTCTTTCAGGCAAATAGTAGACACTGTTCTCCCTGTTTCTGTTGCTGTGGTACCTGGATGAACTCTGGGATGTATTTCATGAGAACACAAATTTAGCCGTGGGGATACAAGTAGAGAACAAGGACAATGGGAAAGTGGACCATTGAGACCCCTGAGATTTTATTTTGTCTCCTATAATCCTAATCATGGGAGAAACTTAATGGACAGAGACAGTCCATGTTAAAGCAAGTTCTGTCCTCTCTAAGGACTGACTCCTGAAGCAAAGTGACATCGGGGGATCCAGACTGCTCAGGAAGCTTTTGCTTTTGTAAGGTGGTTTATACATAGGACAAGGGATTCTGTAATATACAGTGGTTGGCGTACACTGGCTCAAAGAAGCTGTCACAGTAAGGTGGGTCTTGGAAAAAGTGTTCCAGATGAAGTATGCCCCAGAAAAACTTTCCCTAGAATCTTGGAGCAGAATTCTAGTGAGTACACAGCCAAGCTGTGACTGCATTCTTTTGTATGAGATCCCACAGTGCTGCCTTCCAGTGAACCTGGTACTAGGCTGAAGGCTTTCCCCAAGAAACCTTTATCTTGACCTTGAAGCTGTGGATGCTGCTTATTTAGTACTCCACAGTTTTCATCTTCTCTTAGCTAACCAAGCTGTTATTACTCCAGGGTCCCCTTAAGAGTCAATTCTTCCCCATAAGCATTATCCCATGGTCCTGAGAGATTTCTTGACCATCACAATGAAGTGAGGCTAGGGGATTAAACCCCTTTAGACTGAAGGAGATTAATTTACGATACACAGATAATGCTTCAAAAGCTGGACTTACAGATTTAACAAAATACAAACAAAAGCAGTTTTATCAGCATTATTTCATCAAATGCCGGCCTGAATTTCTAACTATAAAGTGATGGTAAATGAAGCACAATAGAAATCAACAGTACAGCAGAAGTAGCCAGCCCTAGAAAATATTTGTACTTGCAAATCCAAGAAGAAAATGAGGGAAAAAGAAAAACAAACAAACAAAAAACCCTCAAGCGGCACATAAAAATAGTCAAATCAGAATACAGGAAAACTGGACATGAATATGGAATGGGACAGAGTCACAGCGCTGTTTAGAGCTGTACTTAGGTCAAGAAAAGCAACTCGTATAGAATTCATCATAAGGCATTTCTGAACCAAGATCACCACTTCAGAGAGGAGTAATAAATTTACATAAGAATGTCTCCTTTAAAAATGCTAGTGGGGTCAATGAAAGGATACAGTACATTGTTTGGAGCCTTAGTGTTCAGTTGCTTGATAGAAGCATTTTGTTCAGAGTTTGCTATTCCTGCTAAGGACTCTAATACTGCTCCTATTGATGCTTTGGACTATTACATCAGAACAGATATTCCTTGAATAGTGTCAGCCACAACTGAAGATTAGCAAATAATATATGGACTAAAGAGAAATATTGTAGGCAATTGTACTTATTTTTTAAGTCTTTGCTAGGTTGGAAAGTTGTCATCTGTCATCTGAGACCTGATTTAATTAATGTTTTCTTGTTTGTCCTCAGGATCTGAAACAGTTTTGCTGTGTGTTAATGGCTTTGTAAACAAAATAGAATTTTGCTACTTTTTTTCTGTGCACTTAAAAATCAATACCATAGTCTACATATTTATTTGACTTAACTTTTCCTTATTACTATGCAGTTAAATCTATATAAAATAAAATATTATAATAAAGTTGTGGATTTGGGAACTATCGTGTATATAAGTTGATGTTAGTTTTGTAATGAAGAATAAATCTTAAATTGAAAACTGTTGATACTATGTAAATGAAGCATTATTGGCCTGATGTTGTCAAAGGAGTATAGTGACAATTTCCTTTTCTCTGCCCATTAAAAGCTGAAACTCAAGTAGAATCATGGAGAATCTGGACAGAGTCATTATATGATACCTGAGAAATCATAACCTATGGGGCTCTTAATTTCATTAAAAGATGAGCTTAAGGGCACTCACTAGGGGAAGCTCAAGGACAAAGAATAAACTCAAGTGGAAGCTTGAGGATAATTGCTTGTAGTAAAAAGGGGTGGGGGTGCAAGCAAGATGTACCCTATTAGACTGAATTGTAAGCAAGGAGACATAGGCATAGCTTCCCTTGATATATGCCATTTTCTCCAGACCAAAGACACTGCAGTTACTTTTGACAAACAAAGCTCTGAATGTTAAAGCATGCACAAAAAAACATTCTCTGGTAAAGTCATTGTAGAATGGCTATGATGTCAAACTCAAACCATGGAAAATCAGAAAAGCAGCCAACCTGGACAAATTCACCAAGTGGACTAGAACCTGCTAAATTATTTTCTGATTTATGAGGCACTCACACTGCGGATGACTGAACACTCAATGCCACTTATATTTTCCACTTTTTCATAGGTTAGGTCTTCCACTTCTATCATTTTGAGGAAGCTAAGGAAAGATTGACCAGTTTTATATGGGTAAAGTTAAGGTCAAGTGAATATAAAAGTAAATAATACTTTGAAAACTTAATAGACCCATAGTTAAAGTATGTGTTATATTCTTATTCAACTGAATTTTATTTTATTTGTAGAAATATAATTATGCATTTTAAGAATAATAATGACAATCTATAAATTACTCAATATTTAGTAATACTACAAAGAAATATGTAGCTCTGCACAAATCCACACAAAGATATAGGTTGTTGTGTTAAAAACAGGGAGCTAACATTAATATGTTGCAAGGCAAGGAAAAAGCAAAACAAAACAAAGCAAAACCCATATTTTACGGCTAGACCAATCTTGTAGTCTCTTACAAGTAGAAGAATCAGCCAAGACTAAAGTCATGGAAGCTTTTTTTTAATGATCACTGGGAAATTACATATTGTGAGTTTATAGTCTGACAGTTTCTGGAACATACCTTGAAACATTTTATGATCAGCCAACTCTCTGAACATACCAGGAAGCAATGGAAACAATTTACTATGTGTACATCGCAAGCTTATAGAGGAAGAACAAATCAAAAATACAAGTTGACCTTTAGCTCAGGACATGATTAGAGAAAAAGCACCATAAGGCAAAATACAGAAATAAATATAATTTTAGCATTATGTTTAACTAGGTAAAGGGAGATAGAATGGGGTCAGCTGCCCCTTAACTCTGTGTGTGTGTGTGTGTGTGTGTGTGTGTGTGTGTGTGTGTGAATCACAACAAAATATTTCTTCTACTGACAGTAGTCATGATGAACTTAAATACAATCTCCGAAACAATTTTGAAATTTATAGGTTGGGAATGTACGCTCAGTGCATTACTGATATTCAGAGGGTTCCAGAAAGATTAAGCAAGTTCGTCATGATACAAAATTTGCCAGCTTATTTTTTGTCATCTTAGAAACTATCAATATTATTTATTAGCACATATTCATTGTATCTAATAACATGTTATGTATTAATGATACTTTTATATGTTATATACTTTGATTATATGTTCCCATACTACCTAGTGGGTGCCAGACATGCGTGTGAGAATACATAGAGATACATGAAGACAAAACACATATAAAATAAAAATAAGTGAATCCTCTCTCTAAATATATATTTTTTGTAATCAAAAATATATTTTGTATATAAACATGTGCATATACTCACATTCACTATAATAATTTAAATATAAAAATTAGAATAATAATAAATTACTAATTGATTTAATAAGATGCCCAAATTTATATAAATTGTAAGAAAATAGTAACTACTTGACCAAATTCTACAGTTTTAAAATTTGAGTCTTTAGTTTGATATAAATTATAAATTTTACAAAAGAAGTATCTCATGAGAATGTTTTAGTGGATTGACTTTTAAATATCTGGCAAAGTACAATCTGTGAAATGACTGACATTCAAACAGAAGAAACATGTTGCTAGGAATAATAAGGTGGATGTGCCTGCCTTGTTGCTGCCAGCTAAAGGAGGGAAGCTCTTTATTTTGAAGTTCCAACATCCTCCAAATTGGTGTGAACAAGTCTCAGTTGTCTCTTGAGACAAATCAAGGTTTATCCTTGCACTCGGCAACAAATTGCAATCCAATTTGCAGCCAGAAGAACGATCAGTCATTTCCTGGTACAAATTCAAAATCTAAGTTAACCACAGAGTTCTTTTCTTCTTGATCACCTTAGAATGTAAAACTTTTAGCACATATTTTGACAGTTAACAATTTACCATTAAGTTATACAGGTTTACTCATATGTATGTGATATGTTTAAGTGTTAAAGTCCCTTACCTTAATAAGTTCTTTGTAAATATTTGATAATTAGTATTATGCTGTAGTCCAAGGATATTTGTTCAGCAGTTCATTGGTGCAGAAACCTCAATCATTTAATGATATGATTTTCTTTATTTAAAATGTTATTTTGGGACATGGAGACTGTTAGTAGATGGAACAAGCTCCAACACACACCCAGACAAGCTTTACGTATATACATACATACACACAGTTGATAGATGGAAGGAACAATGTTCTACTCCACGTTCACATTTACCTTACACACACACGTGCATACATATATACATACAAACATACATACATATAAATAGTTGATGGATGCTCCAACCCTCAATCACGCTAATTTAACACATATGCACACATACACAGATAGTTGATGGATGGGAGAAACAGTGTTCTGCCATACCATTCACACAAACATTACACATACACATATAGTTGATAGATGGGAGAAACAGTGTTCCAGCCACACATTCTTTCTTCTTTCTTCTATAACTTATATATCCCAGCGAAATCTTTCAAGCAGTATACAATTATGGTATGATTACATTTTAGTTTTCTTCTAGTAAATGACTATGAAAATACTGTGCTCCCCAACACTTTTACAAGAAATAACAATACATAGTACAAGAAAACAAAACAAAACAAAATTATTTTCCAAAACCAGAAAACAATTATTCCCCCAAAACCCAGGTACATTCGATACCAGCAACTTTAATTAACAAAGTGTAAGCAAGCATGATAGTTTTCTCAGTCAGTTTCTCTTGCTGGCAGTCAGCAATTTGATGTCACGAAGAAAGGAATAATTATTTTATTCATCTTTAAAAATAATCTTGTAAGAATCTTAAAAGAATCACAAATCTAACCTTTTATGTAAAATTAAGTTACATCAATCTTAAATTCTCAGAATGCATATCTACTCATCAGCAATTCTTATCTTAATAAATCGTATCAGGAAGCTGAGGGCAAAAAATGGGTATAAGAAATCAATCCTCACCAGTCCAGCCTCAGTGAATCACGTCAGCCAGTGTCCATTGCTCTGTTCCCTTGAACATGAAATGTCCCTAGTCTAATTAATAAGAGTGGGCCCTTCTGAACTTAAAGTTGTTCCCTAAGATTTTTTACATCAGAGTCATTAGTAAGAACATCCCAACCTAACTCCACTAAGAACTTTATTTTCCCAAGTGTTTTCTAAGGGTGTTCGTTATTGTTGACAACCTATGTCTCTCAGTTCTTTCCGAGGGTGATGATTAAAACCTAATCAGTTCCAGCAGCAGTGCCTGAAAGAGATTAAGCATATTAGTGCACTGAATGCCAGAGATATTGCCCAGTGAGGAACTAGAAGCCCCCTTAGAGTTTTCATATAATTTTTAGATTAAGATGGATATTAGGGCAGCAAGCAGAGCAGAACTCCATAACAACTTGAAGTCCTCAGGAGACACCGTCCTCCGGCTGTACCACACTGAGGCCCACCCATGTGGCTGTGGTAACCTGTGGATGCATTTGATGTGTTCTAAAGCTGTTTCTTCTTCCTCCTTCATGGCCCTGGGCAGATACCAACAAAATCTGCCCCACAACATAATTATTTGAGTTTTCAGATAATATTTCTACATTAAAATAGTTAGGCTCCTCTGATATCCTTCAATTTCTCTAACAATTTGTTTACTTCTTTATATAAAGTAACAACAAAAGCGATTACTAAGTTCATGTAACCTTGATGTGACTTAGCCAAGTACTTTAACATTCTTTTGCATCATAGACAGAAGGCAATTTTCATCTGAAATCTGAAATCAATTGTTTCTTTGTAATTCATCAAATATCATCATAGCATAAACCTGAAGACATGGATGATGACCAAGAGTTAGTAAATTGTTTTGTGCCTATTATATTGATCTGACCTCAAGATGCTCTGATTTGCATGGATTTGTTTCACAGTTGCAGCACCTTGGCCCTCAATTCCTGACAAAACAGTAGAATAATTTAGCTAGGCAGCAGGTCACTAAGCAGCACAGCAACTTCAGATGCTGTGGTGGGACATGAATTGCTCTTTCTGTCCAAAATGACGAAGCTGTGCCTTGGTTCAGTTTTTTACCAACCACATTGGATTGAGGAACTTCTTTACATCGCAGCCTGCTTTAGTGTACACAGTAAGTGTTGAGCTCATTCTCAGAGGTATGGTTCAGTCCAGCCAATAGGTGTACATGTGTACAAAGGGTGTATCCTGCTGAAGGAACAGAGACAGCAGAGCATGAACTTCCAAGAGTGTTGATTGTTGCTGTGGACATATGGCTTATTTGTTTAGTAATGTATGTATTGTCATGCTCCCACTTCAAGGAGTGTTGTCTCTGCCAAGGTTAATGTCCCCATGATAATTAGAGACACCACAGGTTCAGGAGACAAGGGTATGCCTAATGTATCAGCAAAATGGTGGAATGCTGTTACCTTCATGACAATCTCAAGGCTATAGAAAAAAATTCTGAAAACATGACTTCAAAATTATATATGCTTTCTCAACTATGCAAAATATAAGCATGCAATATGCATTATTATTATTAAAGTGTCACAGATCTAAAGACATAGAGTCAGTTGCACTATGAGCCAGTTCATCAAAAAGAGACTAAGGAAGGAGATTAAAAAGATTTAAGGAGTGGTGATTTCAGGGCAAGAACTAACCCAACTAAGTTTTTTTTGTTTATGCTTACCAAGGCTGGCAGATTACTGAGTTCAAAGTTAGCCTGAGAAAAAGAGAATTTAGTTTTAGACCCAGGTTTCGTAGGAATGCTAATTTTAGAGCAGGGTCTTTTATGTGCTTATGCTTTCTAAAACTCAAGGGGGTGGGGTAATGGGGTCATAATATAATCAAAGGGGAACTTGGGGTAATGATTGGATTTAGATGTAAATAAAAGACTGGACTTTTGATTTGCAAGAGGAGAGCTACCCGAAGAGTTTTAAGAATAAGAGGAGAGCTCACTCAAGCAGAACATAGAGGTAATAAAATCTGAGAAGGCCTTTGGAGCAGAACATAGGCCACCAGATTGGACACACAATTTGATTTTTTTTTAATTTACATTTCAAATGTTATCCCCTTTCCTGGTTTCCCCTCCAAAAACCCCCTATCCTCTCCTCCCTCCCTCTGCTCAACAACCTATCCAATCCCTACTCCTGACCTTGGCATTCTACACTGGGGCACAGAGCCTTCCCAAGGACCCCTTCCCATTGATGACCAACAAGGCTACATATGCAGCTGGAGCAGTAAGTCTCACTATATGTACTCTTTGGTTGGTGGTTTAGTCCCTGGGAGCTCTGAGGTACTGATTAGTTCATATTGTGATTCCTCCTATGGGGCTGCAAATGCCTTCAGCTCTTTGGGTCCTTTCTCTAGCTCCTCTAATGGGTACTCTATGCTCAGTCCAATGGTTGGCTGTGAGACCCAGCCTCTGTATTTGTCAGCAGAGCTTCTCATAGACAGCTGTAACAGGCTTGCACTTGTTGGTATCCACAATAGTGTCTGTAATTGGTGACTGCATAAGGGATAGATCTTTAGGTGGGACAGTCTCTAGATGACCATTTCTTCAGTCTTTGCTCCACCCTTTGACTCCTTCCGTGAGTATTTTGTTCTCCCTTCTATGAAAGACCAAAGTATGCACACTTTGGTCTTCCTTCTTGAGTATAGTGTGGCTTGTGAATTATATCAGGTATTCAAAGCTTCTGGGCTAATATCCACTTATCAGTGAGTGCATACCATTGGTGCTCTTTTGTGATTTTGTTACCTCACTCAGGTTGATATTTTCTAGTTCTATCTATTTACCTAAGAATTTCATGAATTCATTGTTTTCAATAGATGCATAGTACTCCATTATGTAAATGTACCACATTTTCTGTATCCATTCCGCTGTTGAGGGACATCTGGGTTCTTTCCAGTTTCTGGTGATTATAAATAAGGCTGCTATGAACATGGTGTAGCATGTGTCCTGCTTACATGTTGGAGCATTTTCTGGGTATATGCTTAGGAGTGGTATAGCTAGGTCCTCAGGTAGTACTATGTCCAATTTTCTGAGGAACTGCTAAACTGATTTCCAGAGTGGTTGTACCAGCTAGCAGTCCCACCAGCAATGAAGGAGTGTTCTTCTTTCTCCACATATTTGGCAAAATCTGCTTTCACCTGAGTTTTTGATCCTAGCCATTATAACTGGTATGATGTGGAATTTCAGGCTTGTTTTGATTTGCATTTCCCTGTTGACTAAGGATGTTGAACATTCTTTCGGTACTTTTCAACCATTTGTTATTCCTCAGTTGGGAATTATTTGTTTAGCTCTGTACCCCATTTTTAATAGGGTTATTTCATTCTTTGGAGTCTATCTTCTTGAGTTCATAGTATATAATGGACAGTACCCCTCTATCAGATGAAGAGTTGGTAAAGGTCTCTTCCTAATCTGTTGAAAAAAAAAAAAAACCCATATGATCATTTCATTAGATTCTGAGAAAGCACTTGACAAAATCCAACACCCCTCCATGATAAAAGTCTTGGGAAGAATAGGAATTCAAGGCCTGTAGTTCCAAAAGGGATGGGGGGCCTGCTGTGGCTCTCTCTCTCCCAGGGTGGCAGGGGACCTGGTGCTGAGGCCCAAGTCTCTCTCTCTCCTCCCGGGGCTGGCCTATTTGCTGCACGGTGCCTTAATTAAAAAGGAGACAATGTATGAATGAGTTATTTTATTGTAGGAAGGGGAAATATGCTAGTTGAGTGGAGAGAAGG
Organism: Montemys delectorum; assembly: GCA_019843815.1. Lineage (NCBI taxonomy): Eukaryota > Metazoa > Chordata > Mammalia > Rodentia > Muridae > Montemys > Montemys delectorum. The sequence continues at coordinate 22,851 of JADRCD010232437.1, forward strand.
AAAGGAGACGAAGGAGAGAGAGAGAGAAAAAGGAGAGGAGGGAGAAGAGAAGAGAACAAAGAGCAAAGAAGAGAGAGAGCAAGAGGGTAAGAGAGCGAGAGGGGTAAGAGTAAGAGGGAGAGGGGAGAAGAAGAGAGGAAGAAGGGAACAAGATAATGAGGAGCAAGAGAGAGGAGGGGGCAAACCACCCTTTTATTATATGGGGCGTGGCATGCCTGGCTTGTGGTCAGATGACTGTGTGTAAGGTCCAGCTAGAATGCTGGGAGTTTGAGGCAGTGTCTGCCTGATAGAGCACACATCTCCTGCAGGGGCAGCTGTGAGGGGTCTGGGCTGAAATCTGAGCCATTGTCTCAGAAGCAATTCACCGAACACCTTCTGTCCCTCTTGAGCAGATGTTCAGTGGGTCTCCAGAGTTCAAGATGGCTCTGCTCTACTGGACTCTGGCTGTCAGAACTGCCCCACAAAGGCCCATACCTAAATATAGTAAAAGCAATATACAGTAAACCAGTAGCCAACATCAAATTAAATGGAGAGAAACTTGAAGCAATCCCAGTAAAATCAGGGACTAGACAAGGCTGCTCACTCTCTCCCTACCTATTCAATATAGTACTTGAAGTCCTTACCAGAACAATAAGACGACAAAAGATCAGAAGGATACAAATTGGAAAAGAAGAAGTCAAATTATCACTATTTGCTGATGATATTATAGTATACACAAGTGACCCCAAAAATTCCACCAGAGAACTTCTAAGCCTGATAAACAACTTCAGCAAAGTAGTTAGATATAAAATTAACTCAAACAAATCAGTAGCCTTCCTCTACACAAAGGATAAAGAGGCTGAGAAAGAAATTAGAGAAATTATACCCTTCACAATAGTCACAAATAATATAAAATACCTTGGAGTGCCTCTAACTAAGCAAGTAAAAGATCTGTATGTCAAGAACTTCAAGTCTCTGAAGAAAGAAATAGAAGAAGATCACAGAAGATGGAAAGATCTCCCATGCTCATGGATTGATAGGATTAGTATTTGAAAAGTGGCTATCTTGGAAAAGCAATCTACAGATTCATTGAAATCCCCATCAAAATTCCAAATCAATTCCTCACAGAGTTAGAAAGAACAATTTGCAAATTCATCTGGAATAACAAAAACGCAGGATAGGGAAAACTATTCTCAACAATAAAAGAAATTCTAGGGGAATTACCATCCCCGAATTCAAACTGTACTACAGAGCAATTGTGATTAAAAAAAAAAAAAAAAGCATGGTATTGATACAGAGACAGGCAGGTAGATCAATGAAATAGAATTGAAGACCCAGAAAAACCCCCACATATCTATGGTAACTTGATTTAACAAAGGGGCTAAAACCATCCAATGGAAAAAAGATAGCATTTTCAACAAATGGTGCTGACTCAATTGGAGGTCACTATGTAGAATCTAAATCGATCTATTCTTTTTTTTTTTTTAACTTTTATTGCATTATGATGAGGAAAGTTATATGATTTCAATTTATCTGAATTTGTTAACATTTAAAAACATATTTTAAGTAAATCACAATCTTGTTTCCCTTTTGTACCCCAACTCCTCCTAGAGATGCCCCCTTCAATACCTACAATATCTTTTTTGTCATATTCCTTAAAATTTATATTAAAATTATATTAAAATTTATATTAAATTGATATAAAACGACAATCAATTTAACAGTCTTATGTAGACGCTTGTCTACAGCAATAGTGAAAGTACATTTTTCTCAATATAAATTTTAAATAACTCCAAACATATTAACTGTATATTTCAAAATAATACATCACTACTAATATTTTCTTAAATGAAGATAAACATATAAAGTCTTTGTTTGTTTGTTTGTTTTTATTTAGTAGAGTTTAAAATCTTGACTCTTACTGTGATACAAGTCCAAAACAAGAACATTTTTTAGCATTGGATTTCATTGTAATAAGGCTGTACTTCAATGACCCTCACATCACCAAACGATTTTATCTCCATCATAGCTAAGCTGAGAGTTGATAGTTCTGCTGCACCAAGAAATGAATTGTAGGCACGATTTTTAGATACAGACTTCCTGCTATGGTCAAAGCTATTTGACTTCAGTGAGTGACTTTATTCTCAGCCCACAGAAAACGAGTTACATTCATTTAAGAAATGGTGTATGTATTAAGGTGGTCTATCCATAAAGTCATTCACCAACTGTTCCAAAAAAGAATGGTTCTGCTTGGAGGGTGGCATAGATATTAGGCAAGGGTAAGAATTTGATTCATCAGCTGTGATAATTTGGAAAAGCAAACTTGATACAAGAGTTACAAATGTCAAACAAAGCATTCAGTCTCACTCTTTTTTTTTAATTAGGTATTTTCTTTATTTACATGTACATTTTCCCTTTCCCATCTTCCCCTCCAAAACAAACAAACAAACAAACAAACAAAAACAAGAACAAACCCCTTTTGCCTCTTTGTTTTTCTCTTACAAGTAACCTTCCTAGTTAATAATCTATGTTTCTTTGGGTATATAAATTCTTTTGAAATATATAAGCTGTTCTGAAAACCATAGTATAGTGTAAAAACATGAAATAAACAATACTACTAATAGAGAGATTGAGATAGGAGAAGCAAGATTTTAAGACCCTTATGTTGTACACAGCCAGACACTATCACAAACAAACAAGCTGAAAGTGTATATAGATTGTACAATATTGAACCTATTTTTCCAGTTATCAAATTAGAGAGAACATTGGTTGGCAACAAATTTCTAATTCCTCATATTATTGGATTTCAATTGATTAGGATATGTTAGTAATATTAATTTTCATATTAAGGTATTAAGAAGAAGTAATTGTCACTTACTGTTGTTTTTGTTGTAAGAGGTGGAATTAGGTTTGTGTGGATTTGTTGAAAGATTACTTTCTTGCTTCTTCTAGGGTGTAGTTTTGCCCCTTATGTTGGTGTTTTCCATCTATTATGCTTTGTAGGGCTGGATTTGAGGAAAGATATTGTGCAAATTTGGTTTTGTCGTGGAATATCTTGTTTTCTCCATCTATGGTAATTGAGAGTTTTGCTGGGTATAGTAACCTAGGCTGGCATTTGTGTTCTTGTAGTGTCTGTATGACATTTGTCCAGGATCTTCTAGCTTTCATAGTCTCTGGTGAGAAGTCTGGTGTAATTCTGATAGGCCTGCCTTTATATGTTACTTAGCCTTTTTCCCTTACTGCTTTTAAAACTCTTTCTTGGTTTAGTGCATTTTGTGTTTTGATTATTTTGTGATGGGAGGAATTTCTTTTCTGGTCCAGTCTATTTGGAGTTCTGTAGGCTTCTTGTATGTACATGGGCATCTCTTTCTTTAAGTAAGGGAAGTTTTCTTCTATAATTTTGTTGAGGATATTTACTGACCCATTACATTGGGAATCTTCACTCTCTTCTATATCTCTTATCCTTAGGTTTGGTTTTCTCATTGTGTCCTGGATTTCCTGGATGTTCTGGGTTAGGAGTTTTTGCTTTTTGCATTTTCTTTGACTGTTGTGTCAATGTTTTCTATGGTGTCTTCTGCCCCTGAGATTCTCTCTTCTATCTCTTGTATTCTGTTGGTGATGCTTGCATCTATGACTCCTGATTTCTTTCCTAGGTTTTGTATCTTCAGGGTTCTCTCTCTTTCTGATTTCTTTATTGTTTCTATTTCCATTTTTAGATTCTGGATGGTTTTGCTCATTTCCTTCACCTGTTTGATTGTGTTTTCCTGTAGTTCTTTAAGGGATTTTTGTGTTTCCTCTTGAAGGGCTTCTAGCTGTTTACCTGTGTTCTCCTGTATTTCTTTGAGGGTGCTATTTATGTTCTTAAAGTCCTGTATGATCATCATGAGAAGTGATTTTGTGTCTGAATCTTTCCCCCTTAAATGAATTTTGTCAGAACAGATTATCATAGGAACTAGAAAAGAAACAAAATCACAATCCATTAATGTTATTGTGATTTCAGTCATGTGGCCAAGTAAATTTATGATGTAAGGTGCATTGTCTTCCTTCAGATGATATAAGAAATTACTAAAAATCAGACACTTAAAAAAGAGTAATATAAAAAGCAAGGTGATGATTGTTAAAGGAACATTTATTCACTTGATGTCATTGTCATTTCTAAGACTTACTGCTTCCATCTGCTATCCTAGGCTCAGTCCTGGAAGCTTCTAGCTTCAGTACAATCTAATCTAGGCCTAGAATATTTTAAGCCTCTGAGACTTAGTGCTGAATATGAATACCTTTTCTAGCTCTTTCTGAATTTCTCTCTCTGACTGGCTCAAATTCCTCTTCATATCAACTAATTCAGAGTGGCATCTCTCCCTCTCCCTCTCCCTCCCCCTCTCCCTCTCCCTATCCCTTCCTCTCCCCTTGTCCCCCTCTCCCTCCCTCTCCCTTTCCCTTGTGTGATTTAATTTGGACTCAAAGTAATTCTAGCAATCCGGAAGGATTCTGGAATAAGTGAAACAAAAGACTCAAAATCAAATTGTGCTGTTTACAGTGTCCTTTAGCGTACAGAAGCTTTGCAATTTTATGAGGTCCCATTTGTAAATTTTTGATCTTAGAGCATAAGCTATTGATGTTCTATTCAGGAAAAGTTCCCCTGTCCCTATTTGCTCAAGGCTCTTCCCCACTTTGTTTCTATTAGTTTCATTGTACCTGGTTTGATGGTCCTTGATCGACTTGGACTTGAGCTTTTTACAAAGAGATAAGAATGAATCAATTTGCCTTCTTCTACATGCTAACCACCAGTTGAGCCAGCACCATTTGTTGAAAATGCTATCTTTTATCAACTGGATGGTTTTAGCCTCTTTGTCAAAGATCAAGTGGCCATAGGTTTGTGGGTTCATTTCCAGGTCTTCAATTCTATTCCATTCATCTACCTGCCTGTTACTGTACCAATGCCATGCAATTTTTATCACAATTGCTCTATAGTACAGCTTAACTTCCAGGATCATGATTCCACCAGAGGTTCCTTTATTGTTGAGAATAGTTTTGGCAATCCTGAGTTTTTTGTTATTACAGATGAATTTGCAAATTGCTCTTTCTAAGTCTATGAAGAATTGAGTTGGAATTTTGATGGGGATTGCATTGAATCTGTAGATTGCTATAGGCAAGATGGCCATTTTTATTATATTAATCCTGCCAATCCATGAGCATGAAAGATCTTTCCATCTTCTGAAATCTTCTTCAATTTCATTCTTCAGAGACTTGAAGTTCTTGTCAAACAGATCTCTTACTTGCTTAGTTAGAGTTACATCAAGGTATTTTATATTATTTGTGACTATTGTGAAGTTTGTAGTTTCCCTAATTTCTTTCTCAGCCTGTTTATCCTTTGAGTAGAGGAAGAACACTGATTTGCTTGAGTTAATTTTATATCCAGCTACTTTGCTAAAGTTGTTTATCAGGCTTAGAAGCTGTCTGGAGGAATTTTTGGGTTGCTCAAGCATACTATTATATCACCCGTCATAATGGCTAGGATTAAAAACTCAGGTGACAGCAGATGCTGAAGAGGTTCTGGAGAAAGATGAACATTCCTTTATTGCTAGTGGAATTGCAAGCTGGTATAATCACTCTTGAAATCAGTTTGGTGGTTTCTCTGGAAATTGGACATAGTACTACCAGAGGACCCAGCTATACCCCTCTTGGGCATATACCCAGAAGATGCTCCAACATGTAATCAGGACACATGCTCCACTATGTTCATAGCAGCATTATTTATAATATCCAGAAACTGGAAACAACCCAGATGTCCCTCAACAGCGGAATGGATACAGAAAATGTGGTACATCTACAAGATGGAGTACTAATCAGCTATTAAAAACAATGAATTTATGAAATTCTTAGGGAAATGGATAGATCTGGAGAATATCATCCTGAGTGAGGTAACCCAATCACAAAAGAACACACATGGTATGCACTCTCTGATAAGTGGTTATTACCCCAGAAGATCGGAATACACAAAGTACAATCCACAAACCACATGAAACTCAAGAAGGAAGACCAAAATGTGGATACTTCATTCTTTCATAAAAGGGGAAAGAAAATACTCATGGAAGGAGTTGTAGAGACTAATTATGGAGCAGAGACTGAAGGAAGGACAATCCAGAGACTGCTCCACCTGGGAATCCTTCCCATAGTCAATTATCAAATCCAGACACTATTGTGGATGCCAGCAAGTGCTGGATGACAAGAGCCTGATGATATAGCTGTCTCCTGAGAGGCTCTGACAATACTCGACTAATACAGAAGTAGAGGCTCACAGCCATCCATTGGACTGAGTACAGGGTCCCCAATGAAAGAGATAGAGAAAGGACCCAAGGAGCTGAAGGGCTTGCATCCCCTTAGGATGAACAGCAATATGAACTAACTAGTACCCTCAGAGCTCCCAGGGACTAAACCACCAACCAAAGAGTACACTTGGTGGGATTCATGGCTCTAGCAGCATATGTATAGCAGAGGATGGCCTAGTCAGTCATCAATGGGAGGAGAGGCCCTTGGCCCTGTGAAGATTCTATGCCCCAGTGTAGGGGAATGCCAGGGCCAGTAAGCAGGATAGGGTGGGATTGTGAACAGGGGGAAAAGGAGGGAATAGGGGCTTGTTTTTGTTTTTGTTTTATTTTATTTTATTTTTTCGTAGGGGAACCTGGGAAAGGAGATATTGTATGACATGTAAATAAAGAAAATGTCTAATAAAAATAAAAATAAAAAAATGATTATTACATTGCTGTGCCCATTCAGCAAACACTTGGTAACACCAAAATACTACCAAGGAGCTAATTCTGATGCAATCACACTAGGGTTTTTATTCAGGCTTGAGCTGGGGCTCACCACTGTCACTGATGCAGTAGGACTGGGGTGTGAAGCCCCAGCCTTCAACCCCACAAGGTTTTATAGAAAACAGGGAGAGAATGAGAGGGTTTCCACCCTGTCAAGCATCTATTTGGGTGACAATTATGACATATGTTACCTGTAAGCCAACAAGTGAGTGCTCTGTACAATTATTTGCATATTTGTATAAATATGGGATATGTATGCATTATATGCCCAAGTGTGTATGTAGGTGCAGTGCATAGTCCAGAAGATAGTGGAGCAAGCTCCACCTCATCAAGTTGGAATTACAGGTTCTCTTTGTGAAACTTGAGCTCTCACTGCTCAGCAACAGGGGAGCCAGAAAACCCTCTTTGATCATTCTTTTTCATGCTGCTTCTTTCCTTCTGAATGAAATTTTTATAGCATTGGACTCTTCTACTTTCCCATCATTTCTTTCTCACTTGTACTCACTCTTGTCTTCAAAATTATCGTTTTGAGTTCTTTTTAGGTATATATATACCTAAAAGCATATATATTTGTGTGTGTATGTGTGTGTGTGTGTGTGTGTGTGCTTTGTTTTTATTTCTTTTCCTCCCTTCAATGGGTTCCTATTTCTTTTCCTTTAGTTTCACATTTGCATAGTTGTTATCGTATTTATGTTCTTCCTGCTCAAATTTGGTGATACTTTCTCTGCACTCTGATATAGTAGGTGCATATTAAACAGGTCAATGAGGAATATCACTAATCTTGTAGCATCAGAACAGGGAGAGAAAAGAATTTGACCAAGCATTTACAAAGATTTGGTTATTAAACCTTGGATCTCTCTCAATTTTACTAAAATCAAAGAATGCCTTTGAGCCGGGTAGTGCTGACACACGCCTGTAATCCCAGCACTTGGGAGGCAGAGGCAGGTGGATTTCCGAGTTTGAGGCCAGCCTGGTCTACAGAGTGTGTTCCAGGACAGCCAGAGTTATACAGAGAAACCTTTCTCAAAAAAATAAAAAAAAAACAACAAAAAAAACAAAAACAAAAACAAAAACAAAAACCAATATTAATTGAATTGCAGAAATTGTCACACAAGCGTGAAAATTTGTCACATCGTTAAGAATGCTTGGTTAGAACATTAACACAGTCTGCCTCAGCCTGGGAACACTATTAAACCTCTGAACCTCTGAGCTCTCAGGAAATTTATATGGTTGCCTAGATCATACATGGACCATTTCAAGAGGGATTAGACTACACATGCTTATTAGAGTAATAGTGAGGGGAAGTCCCTGTGATCTCTCCAGGACCAGGTTAAGTACCTTGAAGTAAATGGTGTTAACCAGTACCCTGGCAGTGAGCTTGTTAATGGCACCTTGGGAAAATGACTTTTTTTTAATATATATACATATGTATGTATATATTTATATATATATATATATATTTAATAAGTAAAATTTATAAATTCCTAAGATCTCCTGAGTTTTGCAGAAATACTTGTTTAGTCTCTTTGTCTTTGCCCACTTTACTAAGGTTTAGATATTTGGATAAATTGAGTTATACAAAAAATGATATTTTATAATGTTATAGAATACAAGAGATAGAAGAGAGAATCTCAGGTGCCTGATACCATGCTTTCTGCCATAAAGGAAATGGACTGTGATTAATTAAACCCCCCAATAAGATGGTTTCTTTTATAAGAGTTTTCTTGCTCTTCACATCAATAGAATAGTCACTACAACAGAAATCAAGGTATTTCTTTGCTGTATTACTTCCTCAAAACATTTAATAGGTTTGTGCGCTTAATGAATCTCTGAGGGAGCATGTAACATGCATTGTGCACCGATTTTATTTAAGCATGACATATTTGAACTTGGTAGATGAAATGAAAAAGTAATCCCTTGTACAACTTCTTCCTTTTCACCCTTTCTCTCTCTCTCTCTCTCTCTCTCTCTCTCTCTCTCTCTCTCTCTCTTTCTTTCTTTCTGTTTTTTTTTAAGCTTTTTGAGAAAGGGTTTCTCTGTGTAGCCCTGGCTGTCATGTAACTCACTCTGTAGACCAGGCTGTCCAACTCAGAAATCCACTTGCCTCTGTGTCCCAAGTGCTGGCATTAAAGGCGTGCACCACCACTGTCCTGCTTAATAAATGTTTTTAATAAAGAGATCATTATATACTTTATTTGGCTACTAATGTATAAATATCCCTTGTATAAAGAGTTTCAATATCTATTATTTATCACACTTAAATTTAAGATTATAGAGGGTAATTAAAGCTAAAAATAGAAAGTAGAAGAAAGAGAAAACAAATTTGCTTTAAAGAAGCATTATTTGTGCAATGGGATCTTGCTCCAGTATTATAAAAGTTGAGATGAAAAGGCTTACAAAACCATATGAAATATTTCTGGACTTCTTCTAAGCTAAAACTTCACTTAAGCATCAGACATCATTGAAATTCTGTTCAAAGCTAGCCAAACTTTAAGTTATATTTAGTTTGGTCTCTACATTTCATGCTACCAAAATACATGCTTTTTCTTTTCTTTTGTTTCTGTTTTTGTTTTGTTTTCTGAAAATGAATGTGCAGAGAAAATTTTCCTCATAGAATCTACTAAGTTAGATTCTGAATGAAAAAAAAATCAGCTCAGGTCCCTACCTTGGCTCAACTCTCAGTTAGTCTTTTAGAATGATTTGATATTCTTCTTTTATTGTTGGAAAAATACACAAATTTGTGTAGATGATATTAAGCCATTCACCATTTTCATTAAAATTACAACTTGATGTGCACTCTCTCCACATTCTTATACATTCAGAAGAACTGAATAATTGAACAGAAAAACATATTGTAAAAATGGTAGAAGTTAGAATAGGCCCAATTAAAAACATTTTCATAGTACAAACAACAGACACCATTCATCTGTAACTTCTCTAGACTAATCAATTATTTTTATATACTCAATTTTTTTTGCATTTTACAAAGATTTGAGGAAATATATCAGTCAGAACCTTTGAAACTTAAGAAAATAGTCTACTGTAAGAGTTATATGAACTTTACTGTTTATAAACTTAGTCTAAATTCATAATTTGAATATATAGAACATTTATAAACAAGTATTTACCTTAGGAGAGGAATTTTAAAATAATTTTAAAATTTTGGATGCTAAGATGAATTAATGGATGAGGATACTTGCAGGCAAACCTGGTAATCTGATGTAAATACCTGGATCCCACAGGTTGGGCGGAGGAAACCCATTCCCAAAAACTGTGCTGTGAAACTCACATGTCTACATAACATGCATATATTAAAAA
>JADRCD010232438.1:10633-47173 GCA_019843815.1 Montemys delectorum
AAAAAAACCCCAAAAAACAACAAGGACAAGCCCCTGTTGCCTCCCCCCACCCCCTGCTTGTCAGTCTACCCTCTCCCACTTATTGGCCCTGGCATTCCCCTACACTGGGGCACAGAACCTTCACAGGGCCAAGGGCCTCTTAAGGACCAGTTTAAAGGTTTGTTCTCTTTTGGGATATTTTATCCTCTGCAGTCAAGGACTTCAAGTTGGAATTTTCAATCAGAGTTGCATTTGAATGTCTGCCAGGGAATGCAGGCAGTACTTTTCTAGGCGATTTTACCTGGGATGCTCAGTCTTTGATCCCTTATTTACATAGGAGCTTTTCATTCTCTTTTCTGAGCTCTTAGCAGCAAAACCTACACTCTGAAATCTTTCCCAAGCTGCTCCTGCTCCTACCCCACAACGTACATGGTGGAAATGATTTAGTAAACTTCTGTAAAAGGGTGAGAGGACAGTGAGGTGGGAAATCAATGTATGAGTGTTCTTTGCAGAGAAGTTTTTCCCTTGGGACAGTTCCCTCTCTATGTCGAAGGTGGGAAGCTTGGGTTATGGAGTGGGAGCGTGTAAGTAGTGTCCAAAGCCAAGGGATGTTTAAACAGAAGTGAGTTAAGCGAGCTGTGCGGCTTAGCTCTTTGGTGATTTCTTCTTCCTTTGGAAAAAGAACCGAGTAGTTTTATTCTTCTATTCTGTGAATAATGGAAAGCTTTTCTGGTACTTGAATTTTAAAGACCATTAATGAAGTAGTAGTACTGTAGTCTATAATCTTATAGTACTTTGAAAGGAGAGAATGCTATAGGAAGCTAGCCCAGTTTCTTCACCTTCCAGAGAGGTAGCGCCAGAGACTTGGTGATGAGCAGAGAGTGTCAAATGTTACAGTAAGGCCTGCTGGTCATTTCTCTCTGCATTTGCAAAGCCTAGAGATGAAGGTGCCAACAACGTACTGAGACAATCTCCACAATGGTTAGTAGCAGTCATTGGTCAGTAGCACTAGTTTTGTGTTCAGAATAACTTGGAACTTACTTGAAAAGAATGCAGAAGCTTCATTGGGACAGAATTAGAATTACACAAGGCAAACACCAAGAAGTTGGAGGGGGAAAAGGTGAACGCCGGATCTGGGTCATTGCCAGAGCCTGGCCACACATTTGCCTTGTATTGAAACATTTTCCTTGTTTTCAAAACTAGAAAAGTAGTACTTTGGAGATGGATGGCTCAGACAACTAACGGCACTTGCTGCCAAGCCTAAGACCCAAGTCTGATCCCTGAACACACATGGTGGTGGGAGAGAACCAGTTCCTAGAGGTTGTCTTCTGACCTGCACATGTACACGAGGCACATGAGCACACAGTAAATAAATGTAAGTAAGTAAGTAAATGTATGGGAGAGCAGAGAGTAAGTTGTTCACACCGCCTTTCCTTGCCATAAACTGGCTGCCTTGTACACGACCCGATTTTTCTCTTGGGTCATAGCCTTGGCCATTTCTCTTCACCCCAGTGTTCCATTCGGTTTATTTCCTTATCTCTATTTCACCTCACACTGCCTTCTTCCAGCAGCCACTGTCCCTGCCCACTCGCACTAGCCTTCTGTCTCCATGGCTGAACTTCAGGATCAATTTACCCCATAATCTCCTGCTTTCAACTCAGCGGGTTACAAAGGAAGCTCAGCAGCTTTTGGACAGAAGAGACACGTGTATTCAGCTCACATGAGTTTTGTCTAGAGGTGGGAAGACAGTGGCTGCACATCAGACTCAAATCTCAAAAGGTGAATTCTGGAGTTGATTCTTTAATTGCCTTATAAAGTTGAAGCAACATCACAACTCATTAAAGCAAGAAGAGTTCTTGTCTCAAAAGCTCTCAACTCTCGAGTTGAATATTACATCTTTTTTTTTTCCTTAATGGCAGAAAAGAGTTTCCATTTCCATTTTATTATCTGCTAAGAGATATGATTGTGATGTGTGGATCTGTATTAATGGGGCCCAAGTTAGGGGTTTGGTTGATATATTTAAGTACTTAAAAGGAGAGATGCTTTCTGTTGCTATATTTGTTGCTATCTTTTATTTTAATATGTGGCTTTTGACAGTTCTTAATCAAGAGCTCCAGCAAAGGGCAGTGATGATCTAACCTTGCTTCTTCCAGAAGAATTGGAGTCTACCTGGGATCCCTTACATGTAAATCCCTTGGGCTTTGGGCTAAGGTATTAGTGTTATAAAGCATTCTGAGATGTTTCAGGATGGTGAATGAGCACTAGCTACCAGAGAAGAAACACTGGATTTGGCCAACCTGGTGAAGAGAGGTTAGGCCCATAACCTGTTTCAATGGGTAGTTTTACATAGTCTTCTGTTCTAAAATCCTGTGTTATTGATATTTTGTGATTAAGTGCTGTCAAACTGGTCATCATTAAAGGGCAAGAAGTACAGAGTAATATGGGTAGTTTGGCTTTACCTAGTGGCAGCATCATAACCCCCACAGTGTAGGTCAGCAGAATTTTACCTACTGTGTCTTTCCAACAAGTATTTACTGAAGCTCTCTAAGGGGAGTAGGAGAAGTGAGAAGAGCGCTCTTCATCTTTGTAGTTTCCTCGTTGAGCAAAGAGATCCAGGTCAATTCAGGGCAGGTTCTGTTCAGGTTAAATGTGTGCTTCTTTCTATGAAGTACCTTCAAAACCCGGACCATCTTCATTGACATAAATTAAGACTTTGAGCGGTAGGACCCAGAGGATCTAGATTTAGGTAATCAGATAACGGCCAATTCACGTTTGCCTTGTGATGTGCATGCTCACTAAGTCCAACAGCATACAACTGCCTCCATGTCTCTGTTCACTCTCTTTGGACTCCTGAACTCACACTAATTTTTCTCAGTGTTTAAGATGATTCTCCAACCTCCCTTAATATGTGGGCTGACTTCTATAAAATTGCGGGCTTGTGGATGCAGAATTATGAGGTTCAGAATGACCTGACTCTTCCTTTATGTCATCTTCTTTGGGCTTTTAATATATTCAGCCACTGGCTATTTGTAGGAGAGGCTTGGGCTTGTTGGAGTTATGCCAGGCACTTGGCTTGCTTCTTGCTATGCATAGATGCTTGGTGAAGAGATGTATTTGTGAATGAAATGAGATACATTAAGAATGGTGGGAAAAAAAGTGTATAAGGTAACTTTACTATACTTCAAATAAAAGTTATGATGAATAATTTAGATCTTTCACCTATAGTTTAAGAGTGTTAATTACATCATTTGCATTAGTTATAACAGTCTTGGACAGTTTGTTTATGGCAGAGTAAAATATAAATCTGAGAAGCACTCAGGATCTACTCCCTTCTGAGCTTAGTTTAGACAATGGTCTTATCCCACTACTGAAGAATTTTCTGATAACAAGGGCTTGTCCATTGGGTGCACATCACAGGAAGGCTTGCTTGTCTCCAATCTAGAAAACTCTTTCCACATGACTGACATAAACTTAGACTAAATCTCTCTCCTCAGCCAGTATTTGTACAATTATTCAGAGCCTACTGCAATAGTACTCATGGTGAGTGACTAGAGACATGTGGCTAAATATTAGCATTGTGAATTCTTCCCAAGAGTAGTTAAGAATAGCCCAGCCTTCGAGTATCAGGATGGCTAGGCTGTACAAGAATCTTATCAGGTGTTCTTTGGGTCTGACTCAACTTAAGTGTTGCATAAGATTATTGGCTTGGAGAACACCCAGATCTCACCCAGTCCTCACCAGAAGTACCAGTTCTGAAACTAAACACACATGCCTGATAGTGATAGTACGTTATATAACCAAGTCAAGTGTCACCCAAAATACTATCAGCTGCTGAATACAGGCACAACTTCCCTGGTCTGGGATGAGGAGAGCTGTTTGGTAACACAGAAGTACCTGTGGTAGGTCACTGGCTAGAGGAAATCTGTTCCACAGTTAATCAGTTAAAGATATTGATAGGGTTTTAACCATATGACTGTTGACTTATCACTTGAATGATATTTGGATTTTGCCAATAAACATATCTTAAGTTAAATATTTTCTCAAATTTCATTTTATCTCTATACTGGTGAAATAAAATCCAGGCACAGATGTAATTTTAGTCATTTATACTTTAATCCCAGAAATGATGTTACCGTTCATTTGTTTACTTAGGTGTGTGTGCTTGTACCTGTAGGTCAGAGAGCAACTTGTATGCATTTGTTCTCTCCCTTACCACATAGATTTCCTGGGATCCAACTCAGATCACCAGGTGTGGGCACAAACACCTCTATACCACGAGCCATCACTTTAGTCCAGACATGACTAGATGTCTTTGATTGTTGATAGCTGTGAATATGTGTAGAATATTGTCAGTGAAAAGATACTTAAAGTTTTTGCTCTTGCCTTTCTCTTTGTTTGTTTTTGGGTGGGACAAAGGGGAGACAAGATATCACTAGACATAGGTACCTTTTAAACTTTTAACTCATAGTTACTTTTGCCTTTCAAGGCCTTTTATCCTGGGATTAAGGACATGTGCCACCACACACATCTGGTTGTGCCACTTTGACAACTGCACTAGATTCCATAGAATGCTTCAAAGATATTAAGAGAGAGACTTGAATAATTTATTAGAAGTTCTTTATTAATTAGAGTTAATTTAGGTAGGTGTAAAGTATTGAACTGTTTTCAGGTTTACCAATGGTAATACAAATATGAAACTTAAGCTCTAAGCGGCAGACTGGGAAAAGCTGATGTTACTGATCTGGGCACTGCAACTCACCAACTCCTGTTTCTAAAGCACGTATCTAAATATATCCGAGCATAGGAAAAAAGATTCATAATATCAAAATATTTGTATGTCTGATTCACCCCAGTGTCAAAGCTAATATGCAGAAAAGAAGCTAAGATTATCCATGCGGAATGTGGATGATCAGGCTGTCCTTACATATATGCAATGAACAAATGTAATAATAACGAATCGTTTATAGGCTTTAAAAGAGAATATCCCAGTGTTGATAGTCACATGAAATTTGCTTAGTTTTGGGAGAAGAAACCAATGACTGGTATTAACTTAGTAATAAAACTCAATGTTACTTCTTTTCTTTGCAAATGTTAGTAGTAACTTAACCCGGATGTGGGTTGCATTCATTCATGACAGTGCATTGAAACTTTGCATTCTACTGGAAATCAATAATGTTTTCAATTACATGTTCTTATATGTTAAAAAAAAAAAAAACAAACATAGATAAATGGCTGTAATTGTCTGTAACAGAGGCAAGACTATATGTAGATAATTTGCTCCTTCTAATAGGACAAGATAAAAGATTCCATTTTGAAAGCGTGGGTGGTCTTTGGAATGCTTGGTGTGTCAGTGTTTGTGATGGAGAAGTTGCCCAGAGGAGGTTCTTAAGTATGGAGTGGGGCAATCATTTCAACAGATTTGACCTACATTACTGTGTTGTTTAGTTTTAATTGTCAGTGTGATGTAATCTATTATCACCTGAGAAGGGAGCCTCAATGAGCAACCATCTGTGTTAGACTGGCCTAAGGGCATGCCTTTGAGGCATTTTCCTCATTGAGTTGAGTTATGAAGACCTCACCCTAAATGTGGCCGGCACGGCACTATTTCTTGAGCTAGGTTCTGGACTGCTAGAAAGGAGAGAGACCTAGCTAAGCACGAATGCCTCCTTTGCTGTTGTTCCTTATTATGGATGTGCTCTGGTCAGTTTTCAAGTGACTTCTGTGACTTCCCTGCTATGATAGACTGTAACCCCTTATTGTAGCCTAAAAGATGTGGTCTCTCCTCTGAGTTGCTTTTGTCAGGGGATTTTGTCATAGGAACAGGAAAAGAAATAGGATCACTATTGTGCTTGGATTAATTCCCTTTGTTATTGTTTTGGGGAAGTCAAGATACCAGTTATTTTCATTTTTGAAATGTTTCTTAAGAGTTGAGGGTACAATACATTCTATTTCATAGTAACGTTGGCAAATTGACACCTCCGTTTGATTAAAACTGATTGAAAAATTTATCTGAGTTTATTCCCTCAGTTAAATTCAATGTTTTCATTACTGAAAAGGTTTATATTTGTATTAATAGTCTCAGGTTTTCTCTTTTCTGTGTTGCTAGTAAGTGCAGGGCAGTATTTGCCTCCAATTGTAAGGTTATGTTGTCTGATATAGACCCTTAAATTTTTATTCAACCATTTTAATTGCCTTTCAGTAAAGTTGGAAATTCAGAAGTTCTCAATCTGTCTTTTTAAAAAAATGTAAAAAGCGTGATTTCCATTATGGTTTAGCAAAACGTTATACATTCCCCCTTTTCTAAATTCTTAGGTATCTTCATTTCTTGAATAGTTCAGAATTTTCTTTCTAAATTTATGAAGGAAATCACAAGGAGGGTAGGGGAAGCCTTTCTTACGATCATTTCTAGAATTAGTCTAGAATGTTCCATAAAGAAGGTAGGAGACACAGAATAGTTTAAAGGTGGGTTGTGAACACCACCTATAGCCACAGATACAGAAATGCCTACTCCTCTGGTATGTGTTAGGGGTTGTATAATAGCAGTTGCCATCAGAGCTCAATGCTTTGTAATTATTTTGTGGCTCTGATTGATTTCAAGGAGACCATGCTGAACAGTGTGTTTAAATTCTGTCTTCTCTTCTTACTGAGTTGTGAGCATAGGAACACATTTCTCTTTCCTGAAATACAGATTAAATAAATGCAGTATACACACCAAGTGTGTGAGAACTCACTACTGTGACCTTAGAAATACTTTGGCAATCATTATTATTATTATTATTATTATTATTATTATTATTAATTATTATTTTCTGATTGTAAGGTTGAGCAGGTCCTAGAAATAAGAGGAGTTTGTATTCCTTAAATATTTTTAGATTATGTTAAAATTGTTAGTTTACAAAATAAATGTTTTCTAATATACTGCCCTTCTCAAGAGACTGTAGTTGTAAATTTTGTTTTTCCCTTGTAAGGATTTGGTAGAGTCTAACCTAAACAACAGAGGCCTTAAAGCATGATTGCAGTTACAGGGAAGTAAGATGTGTTCATTTTGGCATATGCGTTTGTTGATCAAGACGTTCTCCAACTTTATATCATGTGGGAAGGCGTAGATTGACCCATAACAGTGAGTAGTATCCATGAAAAGGAGAAACCTCCTTTTAATTCTAGCTGAAAAATGAACCCAGTGCCCCATGAACCATCCACTACAGTGCTGCTACGTGGCCTATGGCAGATGGTGGGAAAACAACTACTTAGACATGTACGACAGATTTAGCTGTAATGCAAACATCAAAGAAAAACAGCTTTCTCTTTTGGACTGCTATTAAATGTTGAAAATCGTACTCCTCAGGGAAAACTCAAGCACTCTGTCGTTACATACAGATTACTTTCTATTCAAAGATTAAAAAATTCTTTTAATTTTAATAACAGGAAAACATTATAAACTTGCCTGGAGAGTATGTGTTACTGCAAATTTAAAGCAATGTTTTCCAGCAACCAAGATGCATAATATTTAAATACTCTATTGCATCTGGAAAGTAGAATACAATGTGGTTTTCCATGAGACACCTGTCGTGTTTTGAATATACTTGACCCAGTGAGTGGCACTATTAGGTGTGGCCTTGTTGGAGGAGGTGTGGCCTCGTGGGAGGAAGTGTGTTACTGTGGGGGTGAAACCCTCCTCCTAACTGCCTGGTAACAGGCTGATCCTGGCTTCCTTTGGATAAAGATGAAGGACTCTTGGCTCCTCTAGCATCATGTCTTCCTGGATACTGCTGTGCTTCCTGCCATGATGATAATGGACTGAAATTCTGAGCCTATAAGCCAGCCCCAATTAAATGTTGTCTTTTATAAGAGTTACCTTGGTCATGGTGTCTCTTCACAGCAATACAACCCAAACCAAGACAGCACCAAATGAAGGTTTATAAGAAAACTAGTTGAAATGTGTGAGCAAACTGTAAAATGAATCACTATGTACAAAAACGACATGATAAAACTTCCTAAAAAGCCAGGTGTTGGGCAGATGCTTCAAATACCACTAAGACTGGGAAGTGTTGCGGGAAATATTAAAAAAGGAACTGGCACATTTCTGCGCTTGTGCCTCTACCCCAGTGACCTGGCATTGGCTGGCAATGGCCGACCTGTTTTTTTCTCTTGGAGACTCTGACTCAGAATTCCAGTCTCTCCACCTAGCTCACTAGCTTCCCACTGGAGGGTCATTACCATGCCAACCCCATGCTTCAAACCCCCCATGGCCTTTGTGGTGCACATCTGGCAAACCTATGCTTTACCGCTGTACCTTTCTTTTTTTGAATCCAGAGGAGCCGCTTTGTGAAGGAAAACGCAACACAAACTTAGTTCAGAAACAATGCTAACTCAGTCTCTGGGTGCAACAACTAAAACCTAATCTTCTAAGCCTTATTTGAAATCTAATTCCTCTGGTGGTGGTGAATCCTTACGAATCCACTATGATACTGAGAAATTCTAGCAGCTACATCTTACCCTTATGCTGTCACCAGTCTGAGACCTAACTCTCTCCTGCTTCCTCTCTTTCTCTGTCCAACCCAGAAGTCCCACCTACTTGTCCAGTGATTGGCTCCTTTATTCAGTAGGGGTTGGTTCACAGGAAGCCACCTGAGCACATGACTCATTCTTTATTCCAGACAGCCTCTCCCCAGGAGAGCAGAATTAACATAAAATACTAGTAGCACAGAGCCATCCACAGTAGGGAAGGGTTAGTTCAAAGCCTACCTGGGTTACATAGGTCAGCATGGGCAAGTATGGCAGTTTCATTTCTCAGACAACAACCATGACCAAAGCCAAGGCCAACCTCACTCTGAAGCTCCCCAAGGCAATAATTTTTCCAGTTACATAAAGCAGCTCTCTAAATCTTTTCTTGAGTTTGCCAAAGTTCAAGGTAGTTCAGCGATGCCAACGAGAGAGAGAGAGAGAGAGAGACAGTGTATAAGGGCAGGTAGCCATGTGATTATTTCTTAAAGTGTGACACCCAAGTTCCGTGCAACAGTGACCTAAGTTAGGAGTGTTTAGCTTGCAATGAGGTATGGTTCCAAGAATCAGAATGTGTGCATGCAGAGCCCGGAAACTTCCCTATCAGATAAGCCCGGAAACACCAGTGGTGTTATCATTCCACGGCTGGATCCTTTGGGCACATCTGATGGACAATACTCTGGAGAGGTTTGTACAGTTATCAAAGCTAGGGAAATATATGTCTGCTCCACGTAGCTCCCAGGGCACACGTCCTAAGTGTATGTACAGCAAAAGTAGAAACTTTTATGCACCTATGTGTCTCTCAATCTTCCTACATTACTTTGTCAGCCTTCAAATGTGAAGTTAACTGTAACTTCAGAAACTCCTTCTTAACTGAGATGTATTACTTCCTTCCAACTGATAACTGCGGAAGCTTGAAAATCGAAGCTAGCTTCTTATTTCATGTTTTTTTTTTTTTCCCCTACCCATGTGCTGGTGTAATGCACTGGATATTTTTGTCACTCCGCTGAACAAGAGTTCTGTTTGCATGATTTATCAGGATAATTATCTGCTGTGAAGCAGCAATCCTGGAAAGATATCTCAACTCCAGGTAGCCCACCAACGACAGCACAGTACCCAGTAGTGACTGCTCTTTCCCTAGAGAAAGTTTTGGAAGACTAAACATCCCAGGGTTTGAAAAATGCCCCAACCTTTGCTGTTGTTTCTCCCTTCATCTTTTTCTTGAGTAAAGATCATTGTACACCATTGGATTGTCTTGCACAGGTCATGAATACTGCTGAATTCTTCTAGTGCCCTGGGTACCAGGACTGTCATACTAAAGCATGTCTCCCATGGGTCAAGTGGAATTGAATCTCTGTATTATCTCAGTTCCTTGACGTTTCCCTCAACTATTAGATCACTTTTGGGCTTGATGCATTTTAATGCATTCTAGCATTAGGATGATAAAAGTGTAAGTTTGGTTTTGAATTTGGTTCTTAGTTTTATGAAATGTTTTAATCAGTGCAGATTCTTCAATCAAGCTAGTCCTTAGTGACTTATCAGTTTTTTCATTATCATGGAAGTTTTCTTAGTGTTTTGGGGTGGGATGGAGAAATGATTCAAAGAGTAAAGAGCTGTTCTTAAAACCCGACATTTCATCTATTTTTAAATATAGGACTCTGGTAAATTTCTAGAAAAGGATACTTTGATCAAAGTAATGTTTACAGTCAAGTGAGACAGCTCTACACATAAACAATGGCTAATTACCAACACAGTATGATCCCCAACAAGATAATTGTAGTATGGCACTAAAATAGAAACAGTTTATTCCTCATTTTGAGAAATAAAGACCGTTGCTCTTGTGTGTATGAATATTTATAATTATTTGGGTGGTGTTGATCTCTTCTTCTGACTACAGAAAACCAGGTAGTGCATAAATAGAAACAGTCTAGAAACGTACTGGGAGTGACTAGATATACTGAGCCATACCACGGAAGCTGGAGTTCCCTCTTAGAGTCCAGATTCCCACTGGTCCTGACCTGTATGTTCCCTACCTATATCTCTCTGTAGCCCCTGGCTTTGCTACCTGCCAAGGGAAGTGACAGCATCTTAGATCATATTATACATCTTGTAAGCTGCAGTTAATAATCAGAGGTTCTTGAACTCTTACTTCTCTTTTTTCCTGTGCTCCTTAATACCATGAGATCATGAGACTATTAAAATGTGAACTCTGATCCCCAGCTGATTAAATAGTTCTTAAGTTATGTCTACAAAATGGACATGCTTGAGGCTCGGGTTTACAAGTGTTGTAGCAGCTAACTTTGTTAATTAAGTAGTTGGAGTTAGAATGTCTTTGCTCCTTGGTTTAGGTTGGTCTTTGTGCTCTGCCTCATCTTCCTTACATGTTTAGCTCCATCTGGATTTTAAAAATTGTACCTAGATATCATTTCCTTCTAATTTTAAGCCTTCCTGATATTTAAACCTACTATAGCCAGCAAAACTTTGAATTACCGTAGATGGAGAAACCAAGGTATTCCATGACAAAACCAAATTCATACAATATCTTTCCACAAATCCAATCCTTCAAAGGATAATAAAAGGAAAACTACAACACAAGGAGGGAAACTACATCCTAGAAATAGCAAGAAATTAATCTTCTTTTAAGAAACCAAAAAGAAGATAGCCACATGAACATGATTCCATGACTAACAAGAAAAATATGCAACAATTACTTTTCCTTAATATCTCTTAACATCAATGGACTCAATTCCCCAATAAAAAGACATTGACTATCAGACTGGATATGTAAACAGGACTCAACATTTTGCTGCACACAGGAAACCCACCTCAGTGACAAGTACAGACGCTACCTCAGAGTAAAAGGCTGGAAAACAATTTTCCAAGCAAATGTTCCCAAGGAACAAGCTGGAGTAGCCATTCTAATATCGAATAAAGTCAACTTTCACCCTAAAAGTGATCAGAAAAGATAAGGAGGGATACTTCATACTCATCAAAAATAAAATCTACCAAGATGAACTTTTGGTTTTTCAAGACATGGCTTCTCTGTGTAGCCCTGGCTGTCCTGGAACTCACTCTGTAGACCAGGCTGGCCTTGACCTCAGAAATCCGCATGCCTCTGCCTCCCAAGTGCTGGGATTAAAGGTGTGCTCCACCACCGCCCGGCCAAGATGAACTCTTAATTCAGAACATCTATGCTTCAAATGCAAAGACACCCACATTCATAAAAGAAACTTTGCTGAAGATGAAAGCAGACATTGCAATGCACACAATAACAGTGGGAGACTTCAACACCCAACTATCAACAATGAACAGATCATGGAAACAGAAACTAAATGGAGACACAGTGAAACTAACAGAGCTTGTGAACCAAATAGATTTAACAGATATCTATAGAACATTTTATCCTAAAAAAAAAAAAAGAAGTAAACCTTCTCAGCACCTCAAAAACTGACCATATAATCCATCACAAACCAGGCCTCAATAGATTCAAGAAGATTGAAATTATCCCAAACATCCTCTCAGGTTACCAGGGACTAAGGCTGGACTTCAATTACAACATAAACATTTGAAAGCCCACATATGCATGGAAGCTGAACAACACTTTACTCAGTGATAATTTGGTCAGGGAAGAAATAAAGAAATTAAAGACATTTTAGAGTTTAATGAAAATGAGAGCACAACATACCCAAACTTATGGGACACAATGAAAGCAGTGCTAAGAGGAAAACTCATAGCTCTGAGGGCCTCCAAAACGAAACTAGAGAGAGCATATACCAGCAATTTGACAGCACATCCGAAAGCTCTAGAACAAGAAGAAGCAAATAGACCAAAGAGGAGTAAATGGCAGGAAATAATCAGACTCAGGGCTGAAATAAACCAAGTGAAAACAAAAAGAACTATACAAAGAATCAACCACATCAGGAGCTGGTTCTTTGAGAAAATCAACAAGATAGATAAACCTTTAGCTAAACTAACCAGAGGGCACAGAGACAGTATCCAATTCAACAAAATCAGAAATGAAAAGGGAGAAATAACTCTGGAACTCGAGGAAATCCAAAAAAATCATCAGATCCTACTACAAAAGCCTATACTCAACAAAACTCGAAAATCTGAATGAAATGGACAGTTTTCTGGACGGATATCAGATAGGAAAGTAAAATCAGGATCAGATAATTCTCTAAACAGTCCTATAACTCCTAAAACAATAGAAGTTAGTAATAGTCTCCCTACCAATAAAAGCCCAGGACCGGATGGGTTTAGTGCAGAATTCTGTAAGACCTTCAAAGAAGACCTAATACCAATACTCTCCAAACTATTCCACAAAATAGAAACAGAAGGAACACTACACAATTTGTTCTATAAAGCCACAATTACTCTGATACCTAAACCACACAAAGTTCCAACATAGAAAGAGAACTTCAGAACAATTTCCCTTATGAATATTGATTCAAAAAACTCACAAATCGAATTCAAGTACACATCAAAATGATCATCCATCATGATCATGTAGGCTTCATCTTGGGGGTGCAGGGCTAGATCAATATATGGATATCCATCATGTAATCCACTATATAATCAAATTTCAACAAAAAAAACCCCACATGATTATTTCATTAGATGCTGAGAAAGCATTTGACAAAAATCCAACACCCGTTCATGATAAAAGTCTTGGAAAGATCAGGAATTTCAAGTGCATACTTAAACATAGTAAAAGCAATATACAGCAAACCAGTAGCCATCATCAAACTAAATGGAGAGAAACTTGAAGCAATCCCACTAAAATCAGGGACTAGACAAGGCTGCTCACTCTCTCCCTACCTATTCAATATTGTACTTGAAGTCCTAGCCAGAGCAATTAGACCACAAAAGTAGGTCAAAAGCATATAAATTGGAAAGGAAGAAGTCAAAATATCCCTCTTTGCAGATGATATGATAGCTACTCAAAAAATTCCACCAGAGAACTCCTAAGCTTGGAGCACAAACTGAAGGAAAGGCCATCCAGTGACTGTCCCACCTAGGGATCCATACCATATACAGTAACCCAACCCTGACAATATTGTGGATGCCAACAAGTGCTAACTGATATAAGCCTGATATAGTTGTTTCCTGAGAGGCTCTGCCAGTGTCTGACTAATACAGAAGTGGATGCTCATAGCCATCCATTGGACTGAGCACAAAGTCCCCAATGTAGGAGGTAGGAAAAGAACCCAAGGAACTGAAGGAGTTTGTAACCCCGTAGGAGGAACAACAATATGAACCAACCAATACTCCCAGAGCTCCCAGTGTCTAAGCCACCAACCAAAGAGGGACCCATGGCTCCAGCTGCATATGTAGCAGAGGATGGCCTTGTGGGATATCAGTGAGCAGATCGACCCCTGGTCTCGTGAATGCTTGATGCCCTATTGTAGGAGAATGCCAGAATATGGAAATTGGAGCAGGTGGGTTAGTGAGCAGGGGTGGGGGGATCGGATAGGTGTGGTTTGGAGGGGATAAAGTTTACAATGTAAAGAAAACATCCAATAAAAAAAATACTGTCCAGATTTTCCAAAGTGCTGTTATTCTTTTATGTTCACCAAGGGGTGAATCATGTATTTTTTTTTCTTTCTTTTTGCCATCATTAGCAGTATTTGGTATTGATGCTGTTTTTAAAAAACTTAGCCATTCTGGTATTGGTTTACCTTTCTTTAATGGATAAAAATATCAAGTGTCTTTTCTTTATGTGTTTATCAACTTTATAACGCCTTCAGTAAAACAGCTGTCTCTTGGCGTATTTTTGAAAAGATTTGGCATTAAAAATACTAAGATTTGAACTTCTAAATAGTAAGTTTACCCAACAGTTCTGCATCTCAGTGTAATGTCTATTTACAGTTCAATTCACGCCCATTTATGTATTATTCGGTTTTAAAGATTTATTATGTTTTTGTGTGCATGTCTATGTGGGCATGTGTGCTTGTGAGTTCAGTGCCCCAGGATGCCAAAACTAGGTCCCCTGGAGTTGGAATTGTATGTGGTTGTGAACTTATTGATGTAGGTTCTGGGAAGCAAACTCTGAAAACTCTGCAAGGCCGCTACTCGCTGGCCACCACTGGTCTACCTCTCTAGTGCTTTATTTATGCGTTTACTGTCATTTTTAGTATTTTGGTGAGAAAATCCAAAGGATACTAAATGATCCTTAATTTTATTTTTCAGTCATTCCAAAATTTATTTGATTCATTATAAAGATTTTAACTGTGTAGGCATTTGTATATTACTGTACTACTACTGCACAAAGTAAACTTTCACAGCCACCGGCATCATGACGTGTACGTTTTAGGGAAGCTGCGGAAGCATTGTATCCTCTGAGAACTTGCTGTGTCCATACTTGTGTGTGTATCACAGTTAAGTGGGGAGAGGCAGAAGAGAAGACAGTCTTTTCTTTAGAAGGAATTTCACAGAAAAAGCAAACACACCTGGAAATGTAAGACCATGCACACTTTGGGTTGACTCTGTAGCAAGTAAGTAGCACAGTGAAGAGATGCTGAGAAGGTAGGAGAGGGGCCTTGATGTGGAGATGTCTTCACTGTGCTCAAACATTGATTCTGTGTACTCAGACTGTAGCGGGGATTGACTCATGAGGTCTGGACTTCACAGTGGTTCCTTTGGCTTCAGAATGGATATTGAATTGTAGGGACACAGCATACACTCATTTATAGACAACACACTCTCATTTATAGAAGCAGTTTGCATTTGAAGCAGTGCCAGTATTTATGTATTTATTTTGTTGTTTGTGGTGGATGTTTTCTTAGCAATAAAACTTATTAAGTGCAGGCTCAGTTCTTAAATGTTAAAGTGTGTGAAGTTTGCATAAAATTAACAGGGAGGGACCTGATTCCCATATTAGCACCAAACCAGATCCGGTAGTGTCTTTCCCACAAATTTTCCTAGTGAACTTTGTGGTTGGGAGTGTATGTTTCCAGGAAGTCCCTTTCCCTTTCTCTCATAACCTTCAAAACCGTCTATTTGTTCTGTGTAAACTTCATTGCCTGATATCTTTCTTTCTTCCTTTCTCTCTCTCTCTCTCTCTCTCTCTCTCTCTCTCTCTCTCTCTCTCTCTCTCCCCCCCCCTCTCTCCCCCCTCCCTCCCTCCCTCCCTCCTTCCTTCCTTTCTTTCTGGAAGTATAGATCTTTCAGAGAACAAAATGTTTGAACATCCTAGCCCTTTGTGTTTTGGGAATTCAGGTTGGTAAATTCTAATTTGAAGATGGGAAATTTTAAACTCTGTGGTTCCATTTTAGTAAGGATTAAGTGAGAAAAATGAACTAGCAGGAACTTTCACTTAATCAATCTGACATGTGAAAATTATGTGAGAAGCTGATGATTTCTCCTTTGAGATATTTTCTTCTGTACTTTTGAATTTTAAAAATTTCTCATGTCTTTTGCTGTTATCTGTTATACAAACTGCTCCAAGTCTGTATGGAATACACTGATGACTTTTCCTTCAGTCAGGTCTCCCTGGACTTGTCCCATTCAAATTCACAGCTCCTTTTCTGCCATCTAAAACACACCAAAGGCATTGCATATATCAGGCAGGATGACTGCTATTTTGCCTTTGTGGACTTCTTGCATGTTATATGCATTTTGCTGTATATAAATATATACCCTATCATGTCATCAATCTATTTTGATAGAGTGAAGCTTTCTTTTATTACATCAAGTGCTGAGATTAGGTTCAACAACTTCCTCATACCGCAGGACTTGAACTTCAGGGACATTGGAACTGCCAGACTGAACAGTCTCATGTCAGCTGGACACATGCTGCCTCTTGCTTTTACGTTCCTGTTCATCTTAGCCATGTCTCAGCTTCTAACCAGTCACCATCCTGAGCCAATAGATGTGCCAAGAATTGAAATAGCAGAGTTGAAATCATCTTTCCTATTGCAATGTTCTATTTTCTTCTTCTGGTGTAAAAGATGAATGAACCTGATGTTTCAATAAAGGGGGTAGTGTGTTTCTTGTTCCAAGGAAGTT
Organism: Montemys delectorum; assembly: GCA_019843815.1. NCBI lineage: Eukaryota > Metazoa > Chordata > Mammalia > Rodentia > Muridae > Montemys > Montemys delectorum. The sequence continues at coordinate 27,122 of JADRCD010232438.1, forward strand.
AACATGGTTTATCAATTCAAATTCAAGGTTAATAGTTGGTCAAAAGCTTGGTAAAATAGAAATTTTCATTTAAATACTGATTTCTTAAGTCCAACAGCTTTTGCTGGGAACAAGTCTTTCCCCTCTGTTTTTTTTATCCCTTCTAATCATCCTAGAGAAACTAGAAATCCTAGTTTTATATTGTTTTCCTGGATTAAAGTTCATGACATGCAAGTTGTAGACAAGAAAAAGATAAGAAGACTGATGTCATAAAAGCAAATAGCGAGAGCACAGGTTTTTTTTTTTAATTTATTTTATTTTAGTTGATCTGTCTTTTGGTTTATCTTCAGTTGTACATACTCTTATATACAGCTGCCGTGAGGGTTTTCCATCCTAAGGAAGCTACTTAAGGGATATCTATGGGCAAATTTACTTCAGGTCTTAGTTTTGGCTTTCTTTTGATTAAATAGATGATCAGAAGTGGTGTGTGGAGTAGAACAGGAAGTCCATGTTTGGTAAACCATGTCTACTTCCTCTTGGTGCACTGTGAATTCCTATTCATTTTCCTGAACTTTACCCTTGAACTGCTTATATTTTATGAAGATTTTCTTCAATACTTTATTCAAGCCTCTCTTGTGGTCTCTCCTTACCTTCTTTATTTTCTCTAGATCTAAGTGCCTTCTCATACAGTATAAAGCAGGTGAGGGCACTGTGGGAACACAGTTTGAGACGCCCTAGCAGTTGGTAATGTCCTTCACCTGATGGGTCTTAACTGGCTTGAAGGTTCAGTAAGGGTGTAGGTATCTCTATACTCCGGTCTCTAGAGAGAACTATTTATCAGTAGCCAAATTAGTGAGTATTTCTCTTGTTTGAGTTCAGCATGAAGTTTGACTTGCTTCACTTTCAATTTAGAAGTCAAACAAAATCATAATAGAGTTTCCAGCTTCTGTGCATGGCTGATCAAAAGCATACCTAAAAATAATTACATCACCGATTAAAAAGTAGTTCTGTTCAATGTTGCTGTCAGGATTATATGTTAAGGAAACTTCTCATAAGATAGAAACAAAAATAAAGCACAGTTTCATATTTCTTAACATTTGTTAACTACATCCATTATTTTCAAATTACAGAAGGGCACTGATTTGTAAATTTTTATGTCTGTGATATTAAATATAAAGGACTACAGTATATAGGTATTAATACTGATCAGTTTTAGAGGTTTTGACATAAAGTTTGTAATGCTCATTCAAGATAAAAATTTCAATATATCTAAGAAACATTTTATTTGCAAGAAGGAGATACTTGAGGTCATTAAACTAAATATTGATCTATACTCATTATTAGGATATACCTAATATAGATATTTTTGACTGAACTTTACATTTTAGTGTTGGTTTAATTGGATTTATTAGGAAATACTGTGTTCTCTTTTATGTGCTATGTAAATTAAATGGAAAACTTATTTATATAACTACCTTTTGGGAAAGAATAGTTATATGTTTCCATAATACTAATAATGTTATAGAGACCTTTAAATATTAGTATTGTTATCAAACTGCAATATTATTTTCAAAACTACAGCAAGTCTATACTTGGGAGCTCTTTCTTAGCCTATTCTCCTTCTTTGGGTGTTTTCTTTGGTAATTAGCATCATGTCATTCCCAGTGGTAGCATGTTTTTGTCAAAGAATTCAGTGAACATCAGTGAAATCAGCCCATTAATATCATTAATTTTAAGAAGGCGTCTCTACTTGACTTCACTGTTAAAATTTGATTATAATGCAGCAATTGCAGTGTTACAAATATGCTGTAAGGATGGTCTATGTATGTCTGTAGCTTATTAACAGTCTTTGCGATTGCTAAAATTTAATACATTATTTTATCAAAACTTTTATATTATGAGAAGGATAATATTTGAAAAGATATATAATCTGAAATTGCTTTCCTATGTATATATTCTGCCCCTTTTTTCACATACATACTTACATATAGAGTCATTTTTGCTCATTAAATGAAATGCTTAAAAGTTTCTGATACACTTCATACCTCTGCTTCTTAAAATTTATGAACAAACCAACAAGCATCTCAGGGTCAGGAGACACAGAGACAAACCTTCCCTTGTGCAAGCATTAACATATGAGCTGAGATCACCAGCTCTGTGAAGCCCGCAGTCTCAGGACCTGTAAAACTAGCTCTGTGGGGAATGGGACTTGCTGGCCTCCTGTACAAATTCAATTTCAGTGGGATACTCTGTTTTCAAAGAATAAGGTGGAGGGTGATAGAGTGGGACATGTGGTATCATCCTTTGGATTCTATGCTTTCATAGACACATTTAGTTACACACACACACACACACACACACACACACACAATGTTCAACAATATCAATTTTTCTCCAGCCCTAATGATATCTTGCCTGCAGTGAATTTCGGCAGTTCTTTCAGTTGCTGAACTTGGCACAGCCTTTGTGGTTCCATCTTGTGTATAATTATACACATGTTATTTCGTGTGTGTGCCTGTATGTATGTAAAGGTGCATAAGTGAATGCAGGAGCCAAGGCATGTGCGTGGAGGTCAGAGGACAACTTGTCAGAGTTGGTTTTCTCCTTCTAATAGGTGAGTCCCAGGGTTTTGCTCACGTTTTCAACACTGGAGGCAAGCTACCTTATTGCAAAGCTATCTTGGTAGCCCAGGTTAGACTAAAGAAAAAAACTTTTATTTTTATTCTGTACATATTTGTGGTTTGCCCATGAGTATGTATGTACCCACAGAGCCTAAGAGAAGGCACTGGATTCGCTTAGACTGCAGTCACAGGTAATTTTTAGCAACTATGTGGATGCTGACAATCAAACCCTAAACCTGAGTCCTCTGTAAGAGAAACCAGTGTTTTAATCTCTGAGCTAAGTGTCTACCCTCATCAAATTTGGATGCATGCACCTTAACATTTTCCACATCTTTCCAGATTTTATAGGGAGCAGCATTAGCACTGTCACCCTATATTTATGTCTATATTTGCAATGTTAGCGGCACATTTACTGTGCTTCCTCTCAGGATGAGATCTTTCCTAGTGCTTTCGTCCTGACTGGTCTGCGAAACAGACTTTATCGCCCTCAACTGACATTGTATAATGGAGAAAGAGATGTTTCAAGACCATTTTTCTTGACAGAGATGATGCCACAATTAAACTGGTTGGTTCATTCTATTTATATTGCACAGAATCATGATGTATAAGTGTATTATTTTCCCCTACAATATAACATTTTACTAAGAGAAATAGAATCTTTATTCACTTGTCAGACCATTGACAAAGGAAAAAGGAAGACAATTCCTTTCACAGAGGTTATAAAATACTTTGTGTTGGTGTTTTGGCTGGCGTTCATTAGTCACACCACAGCTGGGCATTGGTGAGGGTTTTGTTACTGTGTTACTGTGTATCTTAGAAGTGACAGAGTTGTGTTCAGGCCCTACAGAAAGACTGACTCCCAGTTTTCAACTCTCTGTCTTCTCTTCCACCCCTGATTCAAATATTTGGATTTTTCCCCTTTAAATTCATTGGTTTTGATTTTAAAGTAAAAATCTATGTAGCAAAATCAAATGATTTCCCATGTCGCTAAAAGTCAGGAAACACTGTGAGACTCTAGACACCCCTTAGCAGAGGCCTCAGAAAGCCGCTGTGATGTGCTGGGCGTGAGTATTTCTTTTCTACTTCTGAGAATCAGAACAAGACAGTTTCAGAAAGTAGATGTATACTAAGGTGTCCATAGACTCCTTTTGTGGATAGGATAAATAATATTTACTGCCAGAATTATATATCCTTAAATTTTAACTTAAAAAATATAGATATAGTGGGTATTTAAAGAAAAGTACCACTTTCCTTTGTAGTTAAAGAAAATTGAATGTTTCTATTTTGGAGACTCGAAATATATAATTCTAATGGGAATCGAGCTGATTTAGTTGATTATCTCTGGACATCTGGTGTAACAGGAAAGGTTATTTTAAACACTTTTGTGGTTGTTAGATATGCCAGTGAGAGGAGGTATAAATGCCTGTGGCACATCCCTTGCACCATGATTGACATACTGTTCTCTTCCTTACCCGAGTTATGTGCTGAGGAGCTGTGTGGACTAGGGCTGGAGAACAGAATCAAAAACCTCTCTTGCTTCTTCTCCTGAAGCTGAGCTTCACACCATAACTTATGTGTGACTCCGACAGAAATGTCAGCGATTCAATTAGCTACCCTTATTGCTTCCCGACCTCTGTTTGCTGCAGTGCTAGCTAGACGCTGTATTCGGAGCAGTAGGGTTTTGGCATCAGTGAGATGCTCTGCTGAGGAAGCAATCACACAGGCAGGATCATTAAACAGTAGCACACAATGAGGATGGCTACTGTTGCGCCATTTCCACCAGGCAAGCCCAGAAGTTTGGAATACAGGAAGAACGACCCACAAACCACAAGAAACTTTAGAAGAAGGAAGACTAAAAGGTGGACATTTCATTCCTTCTTAAAAAGGGGAACCAAACACCCACAGAAGGAGTGGCAGAGATTAACTATGGAGCAGAGACGGAAGGAAGGACAAGCATATAGCTATCTCCTGAGAGGCTCTGACAATACCTGACTAATACAGATGTAGAGGCTCACAGCCATTCATTGAACTGAGTACACTGTCCCCAATGAAGGAGTTAGAGAAAGGTTCTATGGAGCTGAAGGGTTTGCAGCCCCTTAGGACGAACAACAATTACTAACTAGTACCCTCAGAGCTTCCAGGGACCCAACCACCAATCAAGGACTATACAGGGTGGGATTGAATGTTCTGGCAGCATGTGTATAGTAGAGGATTGCAAATCGATCATCAATAGGAGGAAAGGACCCCGGCCTTGTGAAGGTTTTGTGCCCCAGTGTAGGGGAATGCCAGGGCCAATAAGTGGGAGAGGGTGGGGTGGCAGGCATGGGGAAGGGGGAGGCAAAAGGGGTTTGTTCTTGCGTTTGTTTGTTTGTTTGTTTGTTTGTTTTGGAGGGGAACCTGGGAAAGGGAAAATGTACAGGTAAATAAAGAAAATACCTAATTAAAAAAAAACAAAAAACAAACACACACACACACAAAAAGGTTTCCTACATGTAATAGAAACACAGCTGCACTTTCCCATTTACCTGCACTCATAAACACCAATTCTCTCCAATATTGTATCAAAAACTGAGCATATATTCCACCCTGGAAAGTGTTAAAACACTGTATGCCTTTCAGGCAAGAAGACCTGAGTTTAAGCCCTAGGAGCCATAGAAAAGTGCCGGACATTGTTTTCCACGTTTGTGATCTCTGTCCTGGTGAGGTGGAGACAGACTGATCCCTGGACTTACGCACTAGCATTCTTCCTGTAATAAGGAGAGCACTAGATCATTAAAAAAACCTTGTGTCATAAACAAAATGAGTGGATCCTTAGCTCGCTGAGATTATCCTGTGGCTTGTGCATGCTCCTGCACACACACATGTACATGGAGCATAGATAGGTTTACTAATTGCGAACATAAAATGTCTTTGCCTGCCTTTGGAGGACAACTGATGTACTCATTCCTCCACACTCAGTTTATTTTTGCTTTTCTATTCTTTAAGTAATGTTTTCCCTCCTTTTCTCTATTGGTAAAGTTTGTATTACTAGACCCATAATAACTCTTGCCTGATTTTCTTTTTTTTTTTTTTAATTTTTTTTAAGTTTTATTGCAATATGATGAGAAAAGTTACATGATTTCAATTTATCTGAATTTGTTAACATTTAAAAACATATTTTTAGTAAATAGTATTAAATCACATTCTTGTTTTCCTTTTGTACCCCCAACTCCTCCCAGGGACCCCCTTTCAATACCTACAATATCTTTTTTTATCATATTCTTTTAAATTTATAAAATATTATAACAATAAAAATGAGTATTATAATAGTTGTTTCATATAAGACAATCAATTTAATAAGTCTTATGTAGATGCTTGCCTACAGCAATACTGAAAATACAAACGTTTTTCTCAGTATAAATTTTAAATAACTACTAATTTGCCTGACTTTCTTAAGTCCCTCGATGCATGGCAGTGGTTGAACAGTCCCTAAAATACCTGCTTTAGAAGTCCTGGGGTGATTGGCTGGAATGAATGAGGGAGTGGTGGAATAATTGCTGACTCAGGCCTCAGATGTTATCAGTTTTTTTTTTTTTTCACCTCTTGTTTTATATCTTTTGTTTATCACAGATCTGCAGCTCTTAGTGAATTTAGCCCAAGAACCCTGTTATGGATGGAATTCTGGATGTAATGTGATTGTGGGCAGCTTCCTAGGCAGGGTGCAGCAGTATTGATGGGTACAGAGAGGGTGCCACAAGACACATGGTCACCCCAGCAGTTGGCAGGATTGGCTTTATTGCCCAGCGTACTCCTGTCTCAGTGCTTAGTATTGCAGATGCTTCTAACCTTAAGATATAGTCTCTTTATTTCAACTGCAATTGGGGAAAACAACAATTTTGCTCATGTGTTTTTTTGTTAAGCAAGTCAAAATGCACATGTGGAATTGGACAAATGGATCAGCAGTTAAGGATGTTCACTGTTCTTTCAAAGGATCTGAGTTTATTCCCTGCATTCACTTCTTAGGAACTCATAAATGCATGTAGCTGTAGTTTCAGGACATCCAGTTCCCTTTTCTGGCGTACTTGAACACATCTAGTCATATAATCCATATATATATATATATACTCAAGGATACATATGTACATATAAAATAATATACATTCAAAACAGTTTCATAATTCATGAAATAATTTTCAGCAAAACATTTACCAACTGAATTCCTATTTAAAATTCTTAATTCTTAGAATACTATTATTAGAATATATTATGTGTTAATATATAATATTATAATAATATAGAATTTACTAAAATAATAATGTTATTCTTAGAGTGCTAACCTATATACATTATTATTCTAATTATACCAAATTCTACCATAATTATTTTTGAAGTCTTAATATTCTGAAAAAAATTGAATACTTAATAAAAATATCAAGTTCTAAGTTTAATAATTTATAAATACTTAAGATAATCTGGTTAACCGAGAAATATTCACATTGTGTTGAATTTGCACCAGTGTAAAGTATATACCCTATTACAGCTTGGGGTAGAAGTGAAGGTTCAAGGAACGAGCACACAGAACAAAGGAACCGTACAGATAATTCATGTAAACTTTAATAACTCAAACTCTGCTGACTATCATTCTTCCTTTTTATCAGAGTTTTCAAAGCTGTAGAATTTGTACATACTACGTTGGAGGACCCATTGCTAATAACTTCAGCAAACAAGTCAGAAAATAAGTTTTATTGGTAGATTTGCATGTTTCCCAGCACTTCGTTTAGGATTACACTAGGGAGTTTACTGGTCCTTCCAAACAGTGAAGTACTGTGAGAATTTAGTGTTAGAAAAACTGGGAAATTGTGATGACAGACCAGTGGCTCTCACCCTTCTTAATGCTGTGACCCTTAACACTGTGCCGTGTGTTGTGGTGATCCCCAATCATAACGCTATTTTCGTTGCTGCTTCATAACTGTGATTTTGCTACTGTTATGCATCTTAATGGAAATATTGACTACGCAGGGTATCTGATATGCTACTACTCTGAAAGGGTGGTTCAGTACCCCAAGGGGTCGTGACTCACAGGTTGAAGAACCACTGGCATAGACTAAAATAACGTACCGTTTTTGTATGAGTTACTAATAGTCAGGTATCCATCTGTGCAGAGTGCAAGTTAATTGCTGAAGCTTGTAAGAAAGTTTTCTTTGTTGAAGACTGGTGCTGTCCTTAGGTCTGAAAACACTGACTCCGGACTTTGTTCTTAAACGATTTCATGCCCACAGGGAATTTGCTGAGCATGGTCTCTTGTACATTGTGCAGTTTTAAAGGTAACAGCAATAACGTTTTCACATTTACTGGATCTGTGCGGATGAGGGGACTCTGTAAAGAACTGGTTTTGTGTGATGGAGCCTGAGAGAAATAGCCACCACAAAGCAAGCTGGGAAGCTCTCTCAGCTTTTGAAGCATGTGAAGAGCCCTGAGGCTTGTGGCTCTCTGTGTGGTCTGGTTTCTTGTTAACTGCCCACACAATATGATAAAGAATTGAGGGATACGTTTTGCTTAGACAAAATACTTGAGACAAAATTCTAGCCACGGAAGGCATGGGTCCTTGATGAAGGTTGTCCAAACAAATCTATTGTCACACAATTTAATTTCACAACCTTCTTTGCTCTGGTCCTTGATAAGATTCAGCCCCCAGCCCCTGCAACCCACCCTCCACACCCCTTCCCCCGCCCCACCTACTGCCTTCTTTGTCACTATGCACCTCTCCACCATCTTCCTTCAGGTCTTATTTTGTAAGGGAATGATGCTACAAATATGTCCTTTGGATTTTAGTTCAAATCTTTACTCTTGGCCAGCTAGAAAGATGGTTGAGCCTACTCTTTCTACCTTGCCCACTACTGCCAGTGCCATTTTTGCTTCTGAAAAGAAAGGCTGAAGCCCTGTGGTGGTCTAGTTGTTGCCTCCATGAGACCTTTTGTAAACTTGAGGATGTGTTTAGCCTCCAGCAAAGAAGAAAAAACAATTGTTCAAGAACGAATTTGTTTGTTACCATCTCGTTTATCTATTCACTTCCATTTTTAGGTATAGAAGAATATATTTGTACTTTTCTGTGTTCCTGAAAGCAATTTTAGGAAAAAAATTACTGTGAGGAGGATAATCATGATTGTGTTCCAATCACAATTAGTTCCAATTTTGCCTCCTCAGATGCATATGCCTGTTGTCCTGTCTTGTAAATTCTTTCATCCCCAGAATACATCGTCTTCAAATTGAATGCTCATCAGGATAAATGTACAACATGCTCAACAGGGAATTTTGGGTTTGTATTGGAGCAGATAAATCAGTAAATGGCTTCTTACATTTCAAGAGTGATTCGCTGGGGACAGAAAGTGAACATACTTGTGTTTCCCAAAGTAGTTATGTGTGCCTGTGAGTTCAAGATTAAATTGTTTTTATCTAGGTCTAGACAGAGTCTGCTCTGAGATCTCGGAAGGCACCCAAGTTGTTAGTAGTTTCAGAGTAACATCTTGGTAAGAAATGGCTATAAGCTTTGAAGTTATAAAATCTATTCCTCTAAGTTTCGGGCTAAGAATAAATGTCATTTTTACATGCTCTGTAGCATTGCTGACATTTGTGGTGGCAAAAATATAGTTTCTAATTAGTTTGCTACATTTTGTGTTCTATTAATTGCATTCGCTCAGTAGACAGTAAATTTGTCTTCATTTTTTATTTATAATATCAATTTATAATATTTAAAGTTCCTTTAAAATTAAAATTCTTTTATTTTCTTATCATCACTTGCGTGTATGTGTGTGTGTGTGTGTGTGTGTGTGTGTGTGTGTGTGTGTTTGTTAAATGTTCATGTTCAAGCATCTGTCTGCTTGACTCTGCCTGTGGAGGGCAGAGGTTGATTTTATTTGTCTTTATCCATCATACTCCACTTTATTGTTTGAGGCAGAGTCTCTCACTGAACTATATCTCAGTATTTTGACCTAGCTTACCAGCAAGCAATCAGGACCTGCCTGTCTTCCTCCATCCCATCCTGATCCTACTTCTGGTTTCTAATTTATGCATCCTGGTATCTAGTTTTCACTAGGATGCTGAGGATGCCAGCTCAGGTCTTTATGCATACACAGCAAATACTTTGCTTACTGAGTAAAATTTAGAACAAAACCCAACCCATAACAATATTATAGAATGTCTGTCATTTCTATCTCTGACTATCTCCATCTCTCTGTCTTCCTTTATATCTGTTTCTCTCTGTCTCTGTCTGTACATGTATGTGTTTCCATGTGCAGACAATGGATATATTTCTGCCAAGATCCTTCATTTGAGAAAGAGAGTCATATACCAAACTTCCCATTGTCTTTGAGATGTCTCAACAGAACACATGCCCTTTTCCAGATAGATACATAGATAGATAGATGATAGATAGATAGATAGATAGATAGATAGATATAGTAGTGGTAGTAGTTGTATTTTCTGTTGTTGTTGGCATTTCTTTTGTTCAGTTAATTTCTTGCCATCTGAGTTCTCATTACCCAATGTCTTAGGTTTGTATTGGTGTGATAAAGAACATCACCAAAGGCATCTTAAAGAGGAAAGATTTATTTTAATTTTGAATTCCAGGTAATAGACCATCACGGAGGAACGAATAGGAACTAGAAGGCAGGAAACGGAGCAGAAGCTCTGGAGGAACACTGCACTGCCTACTAGCTTTCTCCATATAGCTTCTTCAGCCTAATTTCTTTATACCACTCAGGACCACCTGCCTAGAGATGGTACCAACCACAGTGGAATGCACCATCCTGCATCAATCAACAAAGTGCTCTCCAGACTTCCTCTTGGTCAATCTTATGATGCATTTTCTCAATTAACATTACCTCTTCCTGCTTTGTATCCCTGTTTATGTTGAAGTGACAGAAGCTATTTAGCACATACAGAAAATAGAAAGAATAAAAAACAAAATAACAACAACAACAAAGCCCCCAGATTTTTCCTACCTTATTGTTCTGGCTGGTTTTTTTTTGTGCCAACTTGACACAAACTGGAGTTGTCACAGAGAAGGGAGTCTCTGTTGGGGAACTGTCTCCATGAGATTCAGGTTTAAAGCATTTCATCAATTAGAAATCAAGCAGGGAGGGCCCAGCCCATTATGGGTGGTGCCATCCCTGGTCTGGTGGGTCTGGGTTCTAGAAGAAAGCAGGCTGAGCAAGACAAGGGAAGCAGTCCAGTAAGCAGCACCCCTCATGGCCTTTGCATCAGCTCCTGCCTCCAAGTTGCTGCCCTGTGTGAGTGAGTGCCTGTCCTGACTTCCTTTGGTGATGAACAGTAATGTGGACATGTAAGCTGAATAACTTCTTTCCTCCCCAACTTGCTTCCCAGTCATGATGTTTTGTGCAGGAATACAAACCTTGACTGAGACACTTATGGTAAGAGTATGTAAACTAATTCTCTGCCATTCACATCACTCATAAGAATTTTGACTTGGAAGCCATGGTGTCACAGGAGTAGGCATGCTGATGATGTCTTCTGAAATACAGAGTATTGGGCTTGACCTACACAGTGGAAGTGATGTTGCCTTTGGGCAACAGTGGCTTTCCCCTGAAGGGTTCCTAGAATAAATTCTGGCCATCCTTTAGACTTTCTTATTTCCTTTAGTTGGAGATTTCTCTCTTTTCCTGAACTTGATCTAATGAAATCTATTCACCCAGAAGAACATGCATTGACCTTTCCCCCTAGACCTCATCTCACCCTGCTGCACATTGCTCAGAACAAGAGAATAAGTAAGTATGTGGCTGGATACGGGAACAAGAAAGAATGCTGTGCATTTTGGATACCCATATTCCATTGAGTGGTTCCATGGTTCTGCTTCTCCTGTGCCAGTCTCTGCTGCCTGTGTCTCCTCAGGTGTAAACTACTCCCCTCACGAAACCACTGCTCTCTCCATCAGAGGCTACGACTCTTTGCCGGTCTGCTTTGCTCCCTCCCCCGAGCGTGCTTCTTAGCTCAGTGGAAACCCGAACAACTGTCTAAAATGTGAAATCACACTTCCATTCCACTGAGTTTAATGCTTTTCATACTTCCTTTTGACACACGAGGTAACGATGAAACACCTTGATCTTTACACATAAAGATTGTATGGTCTTACATATCCTGCCCCCTCCTCCATCCTATATGTATTTCCTTTTTCAGGGACCTTTGTGTTGCTCCAGGTCACTTGCACAACGCAGCTTCATCTGCTGGAAGTGGTCTTCTTTCTCAGAAGTTGACTGGTTGCTCTCGTTCATCCTTTTCAGTTCAAAATTTTAAGCATCACTATCAGAGAGTGCTCATGGGACAGTCTCTATGAGGTCGTATTTCACTCTGATATGATCACATGGCCATGCCACCCTGTCCTGCCTGTACGTTATCCCAGGCTGATTTTGATGGACTTGTGCATCATTTGATTACTTGTGGAATGTACCTTGCTTGTGGACAGTGCCTCCTGAAGAAAACATATCAGAGCTCCAATTGAATTCATCTTGGAAATTCATTCTCATTAGATTTTCTATGCAATTTAAAAACATTTAAATGATATTACTGAGTACTTTTAAGTTCCTTATCTTCTTTAATAGCAAGGCAGTGTGGTGCTCTGGAATGTTGCTGAAGGCTTAGGGTTGGACTCAGGTGTGAGTAGTTTATTTAAACTTTGTAACCCTCTCATGTTTTGTGTGTTTTTAAAAATATCTTAAAATTAATTATTATTTTATTTTATTTTATTTTATTTTATTTTATTTTATGTGTATGGATACTTTGCCTGCATATATGTATATGCACCATGTGCTTGCTTGATGCCTTTGGAGTCCAGAAGAGGGCATCTGATTCCCTGGAAATGGAGTCATGTAAGCCACCATTGTAGATGTTGAAATCTCAATCCAGCTCCTCTGTAAGAGCAACAAAGGTTTTTACCTGCTGAGCCATCTCTCCAGCCATGTTTATTTAAATTTTTTGAAAATTAATTTTTATTATTTGTGTGTGTGTGTGTGTGTGTGTGTGTGTGTGTGTACACGCGCGCCCATGGGTATCCATGTGCACTCTAGTACCACACTGTGTACATGGAGATCAGAGGACAACTTGCTGAAGTTGGTCCTCTCCTTGCAGCAGTTGGGCCACCAGGATTTAACTCAGGTCAGCATGCTCTGCAGCAGGCGCCTCTATGTTCTGAGCCACCTCATTGGTTGTTTGCTCTTTGTGTCACATACTTAACATATTCAGCACCATGCCCCTGCAAGTTCTGGTGCCTTATATATAGGAATTATTAATCTAGTTTTTTAGTATTTTAAGTTGTTCCTTTAATTAACATGAGCCAGCCATGTTCATCCACTGATGAAGTATCTTCTTTGTGGAGGTCACTGTGCAAAATGACATAATGGGAGCCATTAACCTTTAAGTATGTCACCACTATGTTTGGAAAATTATACCTTGTTTAGTAAAAGTTAGAGAATGTATAATTTTTTGTTACCAAAAATATTTATGTAATTGGATATGTGAATTCATGGACACCACAAGACTGGCACTCCTTAAGGGGCGGAAAAGACATACAGGATTTCTAAAGGATGGGGCAAATGTCGATGAGATGGCTCTTAAGTCATGGTCACTGTAACTTGTGAGTTATTTCTGGTGACCTGTGGCAAAGACACCAGGACAGACTTCATGGGTCTTACCTGTGTGTTAGTCATTCCCTAATTCTCTCCAGTTTACAGAATCCTGTGGCTGCTCTCTGGTGAGTCTGTGTCACCGCTGTGTGAATGAGCCCCATCTGGCTTGGAGGCCTTGTAGAGCTCAGCCACTGCCTGTCTGAAAGTTCTTAATCATTTTGATTTTTAGGCTTTTTTTTTTTTTTTTCAGTTACACAGTTTTTGGGGAGGTACCATGTGATAGAACTACTTATAAGAAAATATTAAAGACACATCTCTCTTTGTAGTTACTCTGGACAGAAGTTTGATCCTATTCTTTGTGTTTGAGATGTTTTTATTTAGTTCACGAAAAATAATGGATTCTGGAAGTATGTATCTAAGTAGATTGAAAGATGCACAACTCAAATTTTGGATGCCATCACTTACCCTTCCACAGAAGAAAAGCTGCTGTCTTGAGGATAGCTAAGTGACCACCTGGGCTTTATTACTGACCACAGGGCCAACAACTGTTTGTTTTGGCTGCAGCTATTTTCTATTTTAGCTTCGACAGTATACCCCAGAGGAAAACTTAAAAAGTTAGTGTGGGAACCGGAAGGCCACAGTTTCTCAGTGTTTGCTCTCACCCCTTGAGTCAGTGTGTCTGAAATCCCTTCACAGTGGTCAGTGCAGCAACTGGGCAGAGAAAGCTCTGTTGGGAGTTGTGGGGGAGGGTCCCCAGCATGCTGCCTTTCTGATTCTGTTAAAAAGGAATGCTTATCCTTTAGCCATTGCTAGAAGAGAGGACGTGGACTAAACTGTCTACTAACTACAGCAGTAATATTAGCTGGTTAGCCATTTGCTTAGCCTGTCCAGCTTCTCACCATTGAACAGGTTTGCTTATGTAGGTCCCACCACCGCCTTCTGATCTACAAAATAATAGATCTACAACAGTCGTAGTGTAACCTGTCCCAGAGGACAGTAATCTGCTTTATGACTGTGCTTCTCTGAGACAGTGGGAGTCACTAATTCTTCTGGTCTTGCCTTAAGTTAATAGAGGCTTACTGAAGCATGGGCATCTCAGGTCCCAGCCCTTCCTCCTTTGTGTATGCTATGTGTATGTGCTTATGTGGATGCGGGTATGTGTATGCCTATGTACGGCAGCCAGAAGTGAATGTGGGGTATCTTCCTCAGTCACTGTTTCATTTTTTTTGAGAGAGAGTCTTTTATTGAAACTGAAGACTATAAATTTGGCTTTGCACCAAGTATCTATATGTATCACTTCCATCCTCCACCCATGGAATGTCTGTCTGTCAGTCAGTCTATTTTTGGGTAGCGGTGGGGTGTTCAGTGCATGTGTGTACATGCATGTTTGCAAGTGTGTATGTGCAAGGGTCTGCCCTTGTACCCATGTGGAGACCAGAAGGTGACATCAGAAACCTTCATTACTCTTCACCTTATTCCTTGAGATAGAGTCTCTCATTGAACTCAGACTCTCTGGCATGGAAGGGTTAGCCTAGTATCCACTTTATTCTAGGAGTCTACCATCCCTGGTTTTCAAGGCTGGATTGACATTCAACATCCAGCTTTTACCTAGTTTCTGGAGATATAAATTCTTATTCTCAAGCTTGCTCAGAAAGTGCTATACTCATGACGCTAGCCTTTGAATCCCAGTTCTTGAATATAGATTGGTTTTTTTGAGATAGGTTTTTCTCTGTGTAGCCCTGGCTGTCCTGGAACTCACTCTGTAGACCAGGCTGACCTTGAACTCAGAAATCCTCCTGCCTCTGCCTCCCAAGTGCTAAAGGCGTGCACCACCACCGACCGGTGTAGTTCTTGAATTCTTAGCATCTTCAGATGTGAAATCGGACTGTGGTCCCTTAGGACAGTGGTGAAAGGACTGCCGTATCCAACGGGCTCTTTGGACTGTGTTCCTTTGTGATGAATGGTTTCCTTTCACTGGATTAAGAAAGGAAGAAACTTCTTTACCCAGTTAGCTCTGCTCTTGTAACCTCATCCTTCTTAAATCTGAAAGCCCATCTTGGAAACTGCCCTCCAGGAGTTCTTCTGACTGGTCCTTAACGGCCTCTGACTTAGACAGAGGCAGTTCTCATCATTCCAACAGCTAGAATTGAGTAGCTCACAACAGTTGTTAGTTTTGAATACAGACCAAGGCATAGTCTCTCTTCTAGTACATATGAATAGAGTTTCCATGCCTTCGGCTATAAAGTGCCTCCTTAGTAGATGTTGACTTTAGAGATAGCATGTCTAGATGGAAAGTGAAGAAGCTGCAGGCTCTTTTCCTGGCCTTCAGCTCTGGCTTTCATTATGAACAATGACGAGCGACGTTGCAGTGCGGACTGGAGGTGCTTGTAGGATTTTAGACAGTCACTTGCCAGAGACTGCATGATGCCTAACCCTCTTTTTCTTGTTCCTTCTCTTCTGGTTTCTGTGAAAAGACAAGCAGGGACTACAAAGCTCTCTGCAGGACAAAGACTCTCCTGCATTTTAGGTAATGCACTGTAATTATTCCCTCTCAAGTTGCTTTTCATGTTAGCAGCTCCTTGAAACATTTCAGTACCATGCAACAGGAAAGCTGCCAGATGGAGAGGCAAAGGAGGGAGGCAGGGCCACATAGATGGCGAAATTGTAGAGCAGGAGATTTGAAATTTCGGTGAATCCTTTAATAATGGTGTGTGTGTGTGTCTGTGTGTGTGTGTGTGTGTGTGTGTGTGTCTGTCTGTGTGTGTGTCTGTGTGTGTGTGTGTGTGTGTGTTTGTCTGCCTGCGTGTGTGCGTGTGTGCATGCGTGTGTGTATGTGTGTGTATCTGTGTGGGAGTGTGTTTGTGTATTTATGTCTGTGTGTGTGTGTGTGTGTGTGTGTGTTTCCGAAACAATGTAGGGGAGGAGTATCCTAATTAAAAGAATTAGAGATTCTTTTCAGATATCAGATTGAAAAATCAGAGGGAAATGGAGCAGTTTAGAAGAGAAGAACGAGCTGCAAGGGGTGTGAACGGGATGGCACCAGAGGACAGGGTGCAGAGGGAAGGAGCGAGCAAAGAAGTAGGTGGGAAGGGGCGGTAGGATGGATGAGAGGCCAGAGTGGTGAGGGCAAGACTGAGAAAGGCTGTGGGAAGTTCCATGGCCCCGAAGTTCACAAGCATTCCCATGTTAACACTGTCATCTCAGTTTTAACCTTCTAGAATGTTCCTTTCACACATTTCTAGCTGGGCTCTTCCTACTGTGCCATACAGAAAGGAGGGAATCGGTGCAAAGCAAACAATTCACTCTCTTACTCAGCCCTCCAAGGCACGCTGCGTCAGTCAGTCAGTCAGTCAGTCCCCCAACCAGCCTCAAGGAGACAAGGGGATGAAAGCAGAGACGGGGCAAACTATCTGTACAGGGTGAGAAGCTGAACTCACGTGCCCTGAGTGCAGGAAACTTAGGCCCTGGTAAGAAAGCAAAGTGGGTAATGTGGTTACACATCTAAGTCACACGGTGATCTTGTTGCTTTGCTTTTCTGTGCCACACAGAGGAACACAGAGATTTTATGGCCAAAGAAATGTCCAAGTGCTTGTCTCTCAACCTGCTGCCCCCCAAAATGTATATTAGTGAGATTTAATTATAGAATAGTGAATCTAGTCTTTAATTTTAATCTGTATCAGATAACTTCTATGGAAACTTGATTCCAGAGAAGGAAAAAATCCCTCTAATGGCGTTTAGGAAATGTTTTTGGTTTGTATCTGTCCTTTCCCCCTCGCTTCTTCCCTCCGTCCCTCCCTTCCTCCCTCCCTCTCTCTTGCCTTCCATCTCTTCCATCACCCTTCCCCTATCCTTTCTGCTTCTCTGCTATTATATGAAGATTTTCCTAGCTGTTCTCGGAAATCAAGATGTTTTTTAGTTTTCAACTATAAATTCAAAGCTCTTCTCTGGGCACTGAGAGAAATTTTATCCTGAAGAGTGTCATTGAAGCAGTTATGATTCCTCAAGGACTGAGAGGGAGCCTAAATACTGGGAGCCTGGGGTGTCGGATCTCAAATTCTTCCAAGATGTAATTTCTGTCCTTTTGTTTTGGAGTTTGGAGTACAAATTGCCTTTTCTTATAACATATGTCTCATTCTGCCTTTAGAAATAATAGAGTCAGAAAGCTTTATTAGAAGGGAAATATTATCTTAAGGCATAATAAAATGTACAAATCACCAGTAGGCCATGTTCTTGCTACACAAAATGGAGGTTCTGTCGCCAATCCGAGTTGTTCCAATAGTAGAGTTAGAGGAATTCTTCAGATTGAGATAAAGGTCATTTTAAATTTTTCAAGTTTTTCTTTTTGCTGATTCTAAAAACAATTGTTATTGTTTTCTGTATTTTTGCTTGTACTTGGCTAACTTCTTCAACATTTTAGTAGTCACCTCCCTCCCTGCCATCTATGGGCTGAGATCTGGACAAAAGTAGTTTCTGTTATATCTGGAGGAAGGTGGGAGGCAGGGAGGCAGGGAGGCAGGCAGGGAGGGAGGGAGGGAGGGAGGGAGGCAGTGAGGAAGGGAGGGAGGGAGGAAGGCAGAGAGGCAGGGAGGGAGGGAGGGAGGGAGGAAGGGAGGCAGGGAGGCAGGGAGGGAGGGAGGGAGGAAGGGAGGCAGTGAAGAAGGGAGGTAGGGAAGGAGGAAGGGAAGGAAGGAGGGAGGGAGGGAGGGAGGGAGGGAGGTACAGACAGGCAAAACCAAGAAATGTTTCTTAAACTTGATCTGCTTCTTGGGAGTCTAGTTCTCATAGAATTTTCTGGTATAGGTTAAAATTAAAAACTGGATTTACTATTGTTCTATAATTTAATCTCCCTAATCATATTTCTGATATGACTTCTCAGAGAGGTTGTAGTAGTGAGCATGTGCCTAATTTTGTTATATGTAGCAGTTTAGCTGCAGGCTGGATTCTCTAAATTTCATTCTGGACTTTTGGGCAGACAATATAAGTGTAACCCCAATGTTTCTTAGAGGTTTTCGATTAAATAAGCAAACCAGTTAAGTTCAGTAAGAGACACTGGAAGTGAAGGATTTAAAAAATACCTAGTATGATACCAGGTATATTAACTGGCCATGCAGAAAGGACTAGCATCTCATTAGATGCAGGAAGGCTGTACCAAAATAGGCAGTGCTTTACCCAGAGTTTTTAGTGAAGAAATAAACTAGCCAAAACAATGAACTCCAAGCACAATAAAACCGAGTTTGGAAAGAGTGAGGCAAACAGCATGTTGGAATTTTTCTTCAGAACAGAAGGAAGCCTATTGTATCTGGAGACTGTAAATGGACAAAGGGGCTCAAGAGAGCAGGTGTGGATCTTGCTAAACCCAGCAATGAAAGAGTTTGGATTTCATTTTTACTGTAATGTGAGGAGAAGGAAAAGTAAATTATAGATTTTAAAAGTCTGGTGCCAGTCAAAAAAAACAGTGTAGTGCTGCTAGCATGGACATCGTGAAACCCATTACCATACCATTCTGATTGGTTGTTATGCTTAGGATCAGAGTCTGGTAAAGGTGGTAAGCAGACAAATAAGGGTTGAGGAATGAGCTTGAAGCAATTGGTGGTGAATTTCATGACAAAATCAGGGGAACTGGGAAAATCAATGTCATTAATGATCTCAGTTTTACTCTCTCAAGTATCATATCTCCACTTTGATAAAAGAAGGGGATGGGCAAAGAGGCTTAATAAAGAAGAAATGGAAATTTGCAAAGTATGAAAAATACATTGGTTTTGCCTTCAACTCATAGGGGATAGACAGTAACAAATACATAGATTAATTTTAAACAAAGAAAAAGAATGATCCTAAATAGACTGGTGGCTAAATAATGGCTTCTGTTTTCACTCCAAATCCAATACTCTCTTTAGTGTCTGTGTGTTCATGTGTGCACCGCACCTCTGTATACCTGCTTGTGTATGTGTGTATGTGCATGTGGACGTGCATGCGTGTGTGTGGGCACACACCCACACATACACACACACACACACACACGAGAGTAAACTCATATGTGCATGTGTGCACATTCATGCATGTGCAGATATTGCACCTGTGCATGTGTTTAGGGTCCAGATAATGATGTCTACTGTCTACTCTGTCACTCGTTACTTTAATTCTATCAAGAGAGGGTTTTACTGGTTGACCAGTAAGTTCTGGCCACCCCATTGTTGCCTGTTCCATCAATGGGATTGCAGTTACATCTGAAGTCATACTTAGCTCTTTTCATATGGGTGATGGGGACTCAAAATCAGGCCCCCACTTTCATAAAGCAAGCACCTTTATGTATTGAATTAACTCTGGCCAGATATTTTGGTGGTTGCTTTTTAAGCTGCTTAAGCATGAAAGTATTTACTGTATGGTATCTTTAATTTTTTTGCATATTAGGTTTCTAGTATTTATTTTATTTATACCAGGAAATCTAACTGAACACTAAAAGGTGACTTTTCACTGCGTTGGTGCCTCTGTAGCTTTTTACCTGGTCTTAAGAATACACAGAAGTATGTGTTTTATTAGACATGAAAAGTATTTATTTTTATCTGTACTCCTCTCAATAGGAACACTGTGAGTCTCTGATGGTGTGCTCCTAGAATGGAAGAAACACCTTCGTGGTGGTTCATCTGTTCTCTTGTGTGTGCCTGTATATTTGGTTTGAAGATTTCCCAGTTTGTGTCTGCATGTACTCACCACATGAAATGATAGCTTGAAGAAAGCTGATATACGGGAGCCTCATCTAGCACATTGAGGATCTGAATGGAATGAAACAAAAGAGAGAGAGAGAGAGAGAGAGAGAGAGAGAGAGAGAGAGAGAGAGA
>JADRCD010232438.1:54615-78424 GCA_019843815.1 Montemys delectorum
GGATGGGGGTGTGTGTGCATGGTGGTCAGTGCTAACTGGGATGGGGGTGTACATGGTGGTGAGTGCTAGCTGGGATGGGGGGTGAGCATGGGGGTGTGTGTACATTGTACATGGTGGTCAGTGCTAACTGGGATGGGGGTGTGTCAGTGTGTCTGAATTAATCCTACTAAGATGACGGTTTTGAGTCAACAGCGCACCAACTATGTACTAGAATCAGCTTTAGAAAAGTTGGGCATTAGGGCTGGCAATATGGCTCAGTGGGTAAAAGATTGATACTAAGTGTGAGATCTGAGTTTGATTCTTAGATCCCACATACTAGAAGAAGAATACTGATTCTCTCAAGTGCCCGTTGACTTCAATCATGTGCCCTAGCATGCTTGTGCCTACATGTGTTCTCTCTCTGTCTCTCTCTGTCTCTCTCCCTCCCTCCCCCCTCTCTGTCTCTCTCTGTCTCTCTGTCTCTTTCTCTCCCTCCCTCTCTCTCTTTCTCTCTCTCTCTCTTTCTCATGTATGTGTGTCACACATATAAAATAAAAATATTTAAAAATATAGAATGAAAGAAAAGTTGAATAGTAGCTCCCATAACCTCTTTGCAAAGTATTCTTACTCCACGGCTCGATGTTCTCAGGACTTAGTGAATGGCAAAATGCATATGCCTTAAGTAAAGAATAATATTAGTATTTGACACTTGAAGTTCTTCCACCTCCTACAGTCTTTCATGTCTCTGTTTTAACATTTGTGTTAACAGAAAAAGCAAAGGAAGAAAGTACTTTCTGTGCATATCATACCAATAAATTTACTTGTTTCATTTTCCAGAAGTTTACTAATTGGTAGGACTGAGGAACTTTTAGAGAGAGTTTTGAACTTGAACCCGACTCCTGCTTGTCTACCATCTGACCCTAAGTCAGAAGTTATGTCTCATATTTCTATATTGTAAATCAGGGTTAATAACATGTTGTAGAGATGAATCCTTTTTTTTTTTTTTGTCTAGCTTATGAAATGTTAGTAAGAAATGGATCAACATGATGTCTTGACTGATATTTTTTTTTATGGCCCTGCCCCAGAAGACATTTTAAAATTTAATATTTCCTGGAGCAGTATCCTTTTATAGTTATCTGATCCCCTGGCTTATCAATGTTCATAGCTCTGTTATTTGTAATGTCATTTCAGGTTCCTATATGGTGGTGGACTCCTCAACTCATGATCCTGGAGAAAAGGCCCGACTTCAGCTGCCTACCATGAAGGAGAATGACACCCACTGCATTGATTTCAGTTACCTGTTATATAGCCAGAAGGGCCTGAGCCCTGGCACTTTGAATATCCTAGTTAGGGTGAATAAAGGACCTCTTGCTAATCCAATTTGGAATGTGACTGGATTCACTGGTCGAGATTGGCTTCGGGCTGAGCTGGCTGTGAGCACCTTTTGGCCCAATGAATACCAGGTAATCCACTGAGATGTTCTGGTTTGTACTTTCATGTATTGGGTCTCTTTATACGTGGAAAATGTAGATATGAATACTGGCCCTGCATGAGTAGGGCCCCTCCTTCCTGTTTCCCAGCTGCTCCTTCCTGAGGTGGAGTTTCAGTACTTTGGCACAGAACCTTCTAATTATAGAAAATATTTCCATTCATAGAAAACAACAGTTCAGCCCACAATTTGTTGTCTACTTCAGGAAGGGTCGCTTACTCCTTATTCTGATGTACATATTTCTATGTCCCTTTGCAGGAAGAAATAGCTTTTTGTTTTCCTGTTAGACTGCAATATTCTGACTGGATTGGCTTACTGATTTCTTGAAGATACCATTTGGGAAACAAACAGGACATAGAATTTTGCAAAATATATGGTCTTTAATGGGGGCATTTGATTATTCTTTTCCTTAACTAAGTGGAATATTTAGAACAAGCAAACAAACAAGGCAGCCTGTCAATAAGAACCTTTGCATGATTTTTCTTGGAATGTTCAATCAGATTATGATGGAAGGATATAATGAATAATGGTAATTGCCAGTCCAGGGTTCTTGTGACTGAGTTTGCTTGGTTCAAGAGAGAAGTCCCATGCACCAGTTTGAAGGCATACTTCAGTCACACAAACTGTCAAGTTTAGTACTTATAAATACACAATCTTTTTGTAAGAACTTAAAGCTTTTGTTATACATGAGATTTAAACCTTGTAGAAGACCTGCCTCTTCATGGTTTACTATAGAGCTAATGAGACTGCATTTATGTACAAGCATATTCCACAACAGCCAGTAGCATAATTATTTCATTCAAATATTTCAAAAGGGAGCCCTTTCTTTATGGTTGTTAATCATTAATTCCAAAAAAAAAAAAAAAAAAAAAGAAAGAACATCCTCTTACTTGCTTTTTCCTGCGTTGATTTTTCTAGGTTAGTAGCCACCTGTGCTATGGTTCTGGGGAAAGCTATGTCTCTCATTCTGACATTGTTTGTCTGCTAAAAAATCCATGCATTTCATTGGTGCCATTGGCTTCCATCATTCCTGTACAGAAAAAAGTTCCCTTTTTCTCTGATAGGAAAGCTGTGTGTTTGGGATTTTTTTTTTTTTTGGACCTAAACCTAGAATAATAGATGTCATATTCTCAACTTTACATGATTTCCTTGATTGGTGTTTTAACTGTTTTAGCCATGCAGGTAGCTGTTTGGGCCTGTGCAGTATTTTGACAGGTGACTTAGCTGTTGATCATCTCTGTTCCAGGAGACACCCATTTGCTTTAAGTATCAGCTATGAGAGATCAGTGGTGAGATTCCTCTCGAGAAATTTGGAGGATGGATTTCTATTCTTTGTAAGGAAAGGACCACCTCTTTGTGATACAGAAGCACTTCCTAGACTCGCTTTCCTATTTATGAACTAAATAATTTTTTTTTCTCAGATCAAACCTCCTTAAGCTGATCTGGGTAGCTCCTGGAGGTTAGTCGAGTGTTCAGGAACCAGGTACATGAGGATTGCCCTCTAAATTCAAGGACAGCCTGTGCTATAGTTTGAATCTTAGTAAAGAAGTAAAGAAGGAAAGAAGGAAAGAAGGGAGGAAGGGAGGAAGGGAGGAAAGTATCCAAGCTTTTTCAAGTAATTGCATAAGATTTCAGAACTTCTTTTTATATTAAAAAAATATTTTTAGAAAAAAAATATGTCAAAATAAAAATACCTTTTCCCTAGAGAAAAAGAGTACTAATGTGATTGTCCTAAAACATCAAATGATTTAGCTGAGACCCCCAAATATGTCACTTAAAAAAATTAGACTTGTAAGGAGTTGTTATTTTCAGGTTGTGGTGAAACTCCATCAAAGTGATGCACTCAATTTCATTCTTTGGTATTTCATTTTTTTAATATTGTTTTAAACACAGTTTATATAGAAATCTGCTGTTTCTGTGCATCCTTACTCTTCATGGTTGGTCCATCTTGTGAAATGCTGGCTACAAAAGAATGACAGATTGGTTTTGCATTGTAGCCAATTTAAGCAGAAGAGCACACACTAACATTGTTGAATGGAAGAAGCAGATGTATATTTTGTATTTTGACAATCATCTTAGCAGCCCAGGACTATCTAAGAAGCTGGTGTGTTCCTGTTTCTGTCTGCACCTGGAACTGATCCTGTGCCACAGAGTGCCATACACAAATAGTGCTGGGAGAGAGCTAGTCTCTCAGGAGTGTGGACAAGCCTGTCCCTTCAGGTAAAATGGCCACTGCTGCTCAAAGGATCCCTCTCCAAACACTCAGAACACAAGAAACAAGGGGCAATCTGGAACAAGAGCCTTCTGGTTTCTTTCTATGCACAGAGCTAATCCTGTGCCAAAACACTACCTACACAAATACCACCAGGAGAGAACTGGTTTCCCAGGAATGTTGACATACCTGGGAGCACAGGTAAGACTACCACTTCTCTTCAAATTCCTGGCCCAAGAGGGACCTTCCCAGAGTCATCAGGACACAGGAACCAAGGAACAGCTGGGACAGGATTCTTCTGGTTGCTGTCTACACCCCAAAGCTGACCTTGTACCACAGGTTTTCATAACTAAATTCCTCCCTGAAAGAATTGGTCTCCTAGAAGTACTGACACACAGGCTTGCAGGACAGACAAGTCACAGTCAGAGACAGCAACACCAGGTAACACCAGAGATAACCAGATGATGAGAGGCAAGGGCAAGAACATAAGCAACAGAAACCAACGTTACTACTTGGCATCAACAGAACCCAGTTCTCCAACCACAGCAAGCCCCGGTTACCTTAACACACTAGAAAAGCAAGAATCTGATTTAAAATCGCATCTCATGATGATGATAGAGGACTTTAAGAAGGACATAAATAACTCCCTTAAAGAAATAGAAGAGATCACAGGTAAACAGGTAGAGGCCTTTAACAAGGAAAAACAAAAAGTTCCTTAAAGAATTACAGGAAAACATACCCAAACATTTCAAGGAACTGAACAAAACTATCTAGGATCTAAAAATGGAAATAGAAACAATAAAGAAATCACAAAGGGAGACAACACTGGATATACAAAACCTAGGAAAGAGATCAGGAGTCATAGATGTAAGCATCACCAACAGAATACAAGAGATAGAAGAGAGAATCTCAGGTACCGAAGATACCATAGAAAACATTGACACAACAGTCAAAGAAAATGCAAAGTGCAAAAAGTGCCAGTAAATAAATTCCACAAAATTATAGACGAAAACTTCCCAACCTAAAGAAACAGATGCCCATACACATACAAGAAGCCTACAGAACTCCAAATAGATTGGACCAGAAATGAAATTCCTCCTGTCACATAATAGTCAAAACACCAAATGCCCCAAACAAAGAAAAAATACTAAAAGCAGTAAGAAAAAAGGTCAAATAACATATAAAGACAGATCTATCAGAATTGTACCAGACTTCTAACCAGAGACTATGAAAGCTAGAAGATCCTGAGCAGATCTCATACAGACCATAAGAGAACATAAATGCCAGCTCAGGCTACTATATCCAGCAAAACTCTGAATTACCATAGATGCATAAAACAAGATATTCCATGACAAAACCAAATTCACACAATATCTTTAAACAAACCCAGCCCTACAAAGGATGGAAAAGATGGAAAACTCCAACACAAGGTAGAAAAAGCAAGAAAGTAATCTTCTTTCAACAAACCCAAAAGAATATTGCTACATAAACATAATTCCATCACTGTCAACAAAAATAATAGGAAACATCAATCACTTTTCTTTAATAGCTCTTAACATCAGTGGAACCCAGTTCCCCAATAAAAAGACATAGACTAACGGACTGGAAACATAAACAGGACCCTGCATTTTGATGGATACAGGAGACGCACCTCAGTGTCAAAGACACACACTACCTCAGAGTAAAAAGTTGGAATACAATTTTCTAAGCAAACAGACCCAAGAAACAAGCTGGTTATAGCCATTCTAATGTTGGATAAAATCAACTTTCAACCAAAAGTCATTAAATAAGATAGGGGAGGAACTATCAAAGTGAAAATCTACAAAGAAGAGCTCTCAATGCTGTACCTCGGTGCTCCAAATCAAAGGGAAACCACGTTCCTAAAAGAGACTTTACTAAAGCTCAAAGTAAACTTTACACCCCACACAGTAATAGTGGGAGACTTCGACACCCCACTCTCAGCAATGGGCAGATTATGGAAACAGAAACTAAACAGAGACACAGTGAGACTAATAGATGATGTGCAACAAATGGATCTAACAGATATCTACAGAACATTTCATCGTAAGACAAAAGAATATACTTTCTCAGCATTTCTTGGTACCTTTGCCAAAATTGACCATATAAGCGGGCACAAAACAAGCCTCAACAGATACAAGAAGTTTGACATAATCCCATGTATCCTATCTGATCACTACAGATTAAAGCTGGTTTTCAATACAAACAAACAAACAAACAAAAAAAAACCAGAAAACTCACATACACAGGAAAGCTAAACAGTGTTCTACTCAATGATAACTCGGTCAATGAAGAAATTAAAAAAAAGAGACATTAAAGACTTTTTAGAATTCAATGAAAATGAAATTCTAAATTAAATTGGGTACCATATACCCAATCTTCTGGGACACAAGGAAAGCATTGCTAAGAGGAAAATTCATTGCTGAATGCCTCCAAAAAGAAACTGGAGAGAGCATACACTAGCAGCTTAACAGCACACCTGAAAGCTCTAGAAAAAAAAAAAAGAACCAAATACACCCAAGAGGAGTGGTTGGCAGGAAATAATCAAACTCAGGGATGAAATCAACCAAGTAGAAACAAAAAGAAGTATACAAAGAATCAACTATGCCAGGAGCTAGTTCTTTGAGAAAATCAACAAGATAGATAAACCCATAGCCAGACTATTCAGAGGGCACAGAGACAGCATCCAAATTAACAAAATTAGAAATAAAAATGGAGATATAACAACAGAAATGGAGAAAATTCAAAAAAGCATCAGATCCTACTACAAAAGCCTATAATCTACACACTGGAAAATCTGGATGAAATGGACAATTTTCTAGACAGATACCAAATATCAAAGCTAAATCAGGATCACAGAAACTATCTAAACTGCCCTGTAACCCCTAAAGAAATACTAGCAGTCATAAAATGTCTCCCAACCAAAAACATCCCAGGACCAGATGGGTTTAGTGTAGAAATCTATCATACCTTCAAAGAAGACTTAATACCAATACTCTTCAAACTATTCTACAAAATAGAAACAGGAGGAACACAACCCAATTCATTCTATGAAGCCACAATTACTTTGATACCAAAACCATACAAAGACCCAACAATGAAAGAGAACTTCAGAATAATCTCCCTTATGAACATTGAAGCAAAAATACTCAATAAAATTCTTGCCAACCGAATCCGAGAACACATCAAAATGATCATTCACTAAGATCAAGTAGGCTTCATCCCAGGGATGCAGGGATGGTTCAATATATGGAAATCCATCAGTGTAATCCACTACATAAACAAACTCAAAGAAAAAAAAAACATTATAATTTCATTAGATGCTGAAAATCATTTGACAAAATTCAGCATCCCTTCATGTTAAAAATGTTGGAAAGATCAGGAATTTAAGGCCCATACCTAATCATAATAAAAGCAATATACAGCAAACCAGTACCCAACATCAAACTAAATGTTGAGAAACTTGAAGCAATCCCACAAAAGTGAGGTACTAGGCAAGGCTACCCTTTCTCTCCCTCTCTGTTCAAGATAGTAATTGTAGTTCTAGCTACAGCAATTGGACAACAAGAGGAGGCCAAAGGGGTATAAATTTTAATAGAAGTCAAAATATCTCTGTTGATGACATGATAGTATACTTAAGTGATCCCAAAAACTCCAGCAGAGAACTCCTACAGCTAATAAATACTTTGTCAAAGTAGCTGGATATAAAATTAACTCAAATTAGTAGTGCTCCTATACTCAAAGGATAAACAAGCTGAGAAAGAAACCCTTCATAATAGTCACACTCAATATAAAATATCTTGGTGTGATTCTAACCAAAGAAGTGAAAGATCTGTATGACAAGAACTTCAAGTCTCTGAAGAAAGAAACTGAAGAAGATCTCTGAACATGGAAAGATCTCCCATGCTTACAGTGCTTGCTTACATGCTTACAGTGACAGGCAGGTAGATAAACAGAATAGAATTGAAGACCTAGAAATGAACTCACACAGCTATGGTCACTTTATCTTTGATGAAGGAACTAAAACCATCCAGTGGAAAAAAAGACAGCATTTTCAACAAATGGTGCTGGTTTAACTGGCAGTCAACATGTAGAAGAATGCAAATAGATCCATTCTTATCTCCATGTACAAAGCTCAAGTCCATGTGGATCAAGGACCTCCAAATAAAACCAGATACACTCAATCTAATAGAAGAGAAAGTGGGGAAAAGCCTTGAACACATGGGCACAGGGGAATAGTTCCTGAAGAGAACACCAATGTCTTATGTTCTGAGATCAAGAATTGACAAATGGGACTTGACAAAATTTCAAAGCTTCTGTGAGGCAAAGGACACTGTCAATGGGACGAAATGGCAACCAACAGATTGGGAAAAGATCTTTACCTATCCTACATCCAATAGAGGGCTAATATTATATATATATATATATATATATATATATATATATATATATATATGTATATACACACACACACACACACACACACACACACACAAAGAAGTCAAGAATTAGAATCCAGAGAACTAAATAACCCTATTAAAAATGAGGTACAGAATTAGAGAATTCTCAACTGAAGCAACTCAAAAGGCTGAGAAGCACCTAAAGAAATGTTCAACATCCTTAAGTCATCAGGGAAATGCAAATCAAAGCAACCCTGAGATTCTACCTCATACCAGTCAGAATGACTAGGATAAAAAAACTCATGTGACAGTAGTGATGGTTAGGATGTGGCAAAAGAGAAACATTTCTCCATTTTTGGTGGGATTGCAAGCTGGTACAACCACTGTGGAAATCAGTCTGGTGGTTCCTCAGAAAACTGGACATAATACTACCTAAGGATCCAGCTATTCCACTCCTGGGCATATACCCAGAATATGTTCCAACATGTAATAAGGATACATGCTCCATTATGTTCATATCAGCCTTATTTATAATAGCCGGAAGCTGGAAGAACCCAGATGTCCCTCAACAGAGGAATGGATACAGAAAACGTGGTACATTTACACAATGGAGTACTAATCAGCTAAGAGAAACAATGACTTCCTGAAATTTGAAGGAAAAAGATGGAACTTGAGACTATCATTCTGAGTGAGGTGACTCAGTCTTGAAGGAACAAACACGGTATGTACTCACTGATAAAAGTTTGGAATAACCAAGATTCTATTCAAAGACCTTATGAAGCCTAAGAAGGAATACCAAAATGTGGATGCTTTTGTGCTTTTTGGCAGGGTGACCAAAATATTTACAGGAGCAAATATGGAGATAAAGTGTGGAGCAAGTCTGAAGGAAAGGCCATTCAGAGATTGCCCCACCTGGGAATCCACCCCATATACAGACACCAAACCAGGATGTTATTTCGATACTTGGAAGTGCTTGCTGATAGAAGCCTGATATGAAGTCTCCTGAGAGGCTCTGCCAGATCCTAACAAATACAGTGGCAGAAACTTGCAGGCAACCATTGGACTGAGCTTGGGGGCTCCCAGATGATGGTGTTGGAGAAGGGACTGAAGGACCTGAGGGGTTTTGTAGCCCCATGGAGGAAGCCACAGTGTCAAAAGACCAGAGTCCTAGAGCTCCTGGGGACTGAACTACTTACCAACCAAAGAATGCACATGGAGGGACCCATGGCACTGGCCACATAGGTGACAGATGATGGCCTTGTTGGTCATCATTGGGAGGAGAGGCCCTTGTGCCTGAGGGTGTTCTATATCCTTGTGTTTGGGAATGCTGGGGAGGGAGGACTGGAGTTGATGGGTGGAGGAGCACCCTCATAGAGTCACATAGAGGCAAGGAGAGAGGGAGGGGTAGGAGGTTCCAGAAGGGGAGACCTGGAAAGGGGAAAACATCTGAATTGTAAATAAGGAAAATGTCCAATCAACCCCCCTTCCCCCCAAAAAAGAAGGTGGTGTGTGTCTGCCTTCACGACAAGTGTTCTTCAGCCCAGCATCCTGATAGAACTTATCATACTTGTATTTATTTGTCATAGTAGGAAGATTCAGTGGCATAGTCTCAGCTTGAAGGTAGGCTTGTAGATTCTTAAGTTGATTGTCAAATAAATAACAAACAGAAAAACTCACAGAATGTCTTTTAGAAGTAGAATCACCGGTTGCATTATAGCTAAAGCTCTGTAAAGTAAAGGGTAGTAATCTGTCCTTTAGAAACCAGACTCTGCTTGTGTGCATGAAGGGAGTTCTGCTTTGGCGTTAAACCCATTTCCCTATCAACAGCAAGGTTGTTACTAAATGAGGTGGCTAGTTGACGTATATCACCTGTAAAGTCTTAGTGGAGACTTAATCGGTTGCTTTCTATCAACGGGGCACACATCATTAATCTCAAAAATGATGTGTGGTGAACATTACCCGGCTCTGGCCTAGAACTAAATTGCAACAATGTATAAAGTCTCCCCCCTCCCCCCTCCCACCCTAGTCTTGTCTTTACGAGAGACAAGCACAGGCCTCTGGCAATACATTTTCTCCACCTTTTCTTTCTGTTGCTTTGGAAAGGATGTAAGAACATGGGCTCTATACCTTGGCTTTTCCTCTCTTTTAGAGTTATATTAACATGTGCCTTGCTAATATTTTGGCAATAGAGTAATTGCCACACTCCATATCGTGGAGATTTTGCTCGCTTTGGATTAAAATGATCCTGAGTTTAGTCAAGTAAGGACATAGCTGAATAGACAGCCTCTAAAAGATTGAATATGGAGGGAGGGCAGTCTCTGTACCTGCTGCTAACCATCCTTGAGAGGCCACCAGTGGTAAACGTCTCCTGTACTTCTTAGATCTCCAAATTTTCTTTGTCCTTTATTTGTCTATTTAGGTCCCACCTTAGAGATATACTATAAAGTTACATAGTCCAAACAGTTCATAAAGTCACATAGTTTCAGTATAAAACTACACTGAGTGAACATTGCATAAAGTTACATACTGACATTATAAAGTTACATAGTCCAAACTATGGCTCTTTGTTGTAAATGCCGAGATGTGTTTAGGTTCTGTTATTGTTTGTTTGCTAACCACTGTAGGCTCCTCTCACACTGGAAGGAGTTCTCACTTCATTTGCATTTCTCATTCCTTTTATAGGTAAGAGTGGGCAAATGAGAATTCTCTAGGTAGTGAGTCAGAAGCGGGAGATGGGCGAAGGAGGGAGGATGTTACTAGGGCCCGCCTCCGCCTCTGAAGAGGAAGAAAGTGATTGACCAGCTTTGGCAAGGCAGGGAGACTATGGGAAGGGCCTTGCCAATATTCCCAGGCAAAGCTGTGTAATATACGATCAGAACAATAGATATTGTTTAAATTGCTCATAGATGAGTATTCTGCTTCCTAAAATGACATGTACAGTGTCATTTTTCTCAGTTCACTCATATTTATGGTTTATGGCTAGCACACAGGAAGACATGTCAGAACTGAAACTATGTATGTCTATCTGGGTCGGAGCAAATCACATTTCTAGTGTCCTAATATATAGAACATAAACATATAAAATTGTACAAAAATACAAGCTGCATGCCAGTGTGTGGATGAATTGCAGGCAGCTAGGAAGGATGGGGAGAGGGCTCTACCCCTCTGTATACAGTGCTGTCCCGGATCAGCTGTGTAGCATATCATCTTTATTTTACCATTTCAGAAAATGTAAAGTCAATGTATTTTACCTTCCTAGGTGGGACAGGTTTCCAATTAGTTACTGGAGGGTTAAAATTTCTCTTTGCCCTCTTTAGTTATTTAGTCTGACTGCTAAAAGTTTGGACTTTAACTATTAACGTCATTAACTATTGAAGACAACCATGTACACAAGCTTCTTTTAGTAACAGCAGCTGTGATGGCTCAACTTTTATATACGGACAACCATTTAGTTATTTATCAGTTTTTCTTGATTATTATCAAAGTGGATCTTTGCTGGCTGACGTTTCACCTCTATGCTTGCCTTTGTTGCATCAGAAGTCATCCAAATGAGGAAAGAAAGATTCACGGGGTATTATAGTCATTGTTTGTCTAAACTTTCAGGGTATAATTTCACCTACTTCCTGAGGAAATTTGCTCTTATTACAGAATGGAATATCTCCTCTTCTTTGATGTCAGACTCTGTATTTATTGGTTGATGAATATGAGCTCATGTTAACAAGCAAAGACAAATGAACAGGAGCTCTGCATTTAACCATGAGATAATTGTTTGCATACAGCCTGACCCTCTGCTTAGCCAGTCCTGCTTCTGTTCAGAACCTGAGGCATTGTAATGACACCCTAGGCTACATAGGGAGTCACTAATTGTTTTGAGGACTCTTGCCATCAGATTAATTCAATTCCTCTTAAATAACTGATTGAAAAACAATGACCATTAAGGAGAGCCAGGAGTTATTCAATATATGACTCTCTCCTTCACCATGAATTTGTCCCAGGGGAAAAGAAGTCTTCGTAGGAGCATGGAAGAGTAGCGCTTCATTTCTTGCTTAGATTTCTTGCACTTTTAGTCTGGTTAGCTGGATCTGAGACAACATCCTTACGTTGTCTTCGGCTTATGTCTTTATTAATTATTTAGCCTTCATTTGATTGAGACAATCTTTATACAGCAATATAAAATAAAACAAAAACATGAGAATTGTTTCCTTCTTGTCAGCTTACTGATATTTCCTGACACTTCTTTATCAATTCCATTCCTTACTGTAAGTGTGTACACTAACTTCAAATTAATTCCCGATAAGTCCAGTTGTGTTCCTAAAAAATAAATCACTACCTAGCAGAAGATAACAGAAGATGGTTGGGCCCAACTCCACCACAACTAGGCCAGTATCCAAAAATGTTGGCTATAAGGACTTCAAGGGTCTCACTCCAACCCTCGGGTCCAGAGAGTCACAGTGGAAGCCACAGTGAGAGGCCTTGAGTCTCCAAAGGAAATGAAACAGCTTAGGTATTACAGGGCTAGCTAGAGACATCCCTGGAGTCATGAACATACTTACAGGCAGACTTACATAGAAGGCTGGCCCGAGTAAAGGAGAGAGAAAGCCAAGGCAAAGAAGGCAGGCTTTATCCTGATCTACTTACTCTGTAGGCTTCAGTGAAGAGTCAGTGCTTTCTAGAGAACCGGTTCCTAAGTACATGTTTTAATAGCAGTGTGTGCATGAAGAGTGTCTGCTGACATGGGGTAGACTCGCTTTGATCTGCTGAACTCAGCCTTTAAGAGGACCTTTGAAGACCATCATTGCCCTCACAGTGTCCTGATAACAAGCACCAATTTAGAATCAACACAGATGTGTCTCCCGCCCTGGATTTGGAAACCCTTACCAACAGTGTCCAGAGGAATGAGCATAAAGCCCCCACTGCTACCATTTCTAAGCCATCCCCTTGAGCCACCTCTGTGTGGCTGCCTACACAGAATGCTCATTCAGACTCCTCTGTATACATTTTGTGTGTTTGTTTTTCTCCCTGAATCCTGATGAATATTAAGGGGGTCATAGCATCCCAATGCATGCTTATGATCAAGGAAACAAAATTCCGTTCATCAGAGAGTATACTTCTGTTCAGGCTTGCCTCATCTGCTCAACTGTTGAGTGGAGAATCTGTACAAACCATTCAGTACTTCAAAAGAGATATTACCAAATGACAATAAAAAAATACTTTTTTTTTTTTTTTTTTGAGAAATTGTGTGGCCCATGATCTGACTGGAAACCTGACTCTGGTTCTAGCACTGAAATGTAATCATAATGTGGTTACCTACCTACACTTGTCCTGCACGTGGGTGGGTCAATCAACAATTAAAGGCTGTGGCTTCCACTGTGACTCTCTGGACCCGAGGGTTGGAGTGAGACCCTTGAAGTCCTTATAGCCAATATTTTTGGATACTGGCCTAGTTGTGGTGGAGTTGGGCCCAACCATCTTCTGTTATCTTCTGCTAGGTAGTGATTTATTTTTTAGGAACACAACTGGACTTATCAGACAAACTTTTTATATTCCAAACTGGTTTATTTAAGAAGTCTTCCTTTGTTATTGGAACTGCTAAATCTGGCTGATTTCATCTTATTTTTACTGCTGGGACCACCAGGAAACCTTCCCTTATTACACAAAATGAAGGATGCCCAGATGACGTTCTTAGACTCCATCTGTCTGTTAAGTCCTTAATCTCCTACACCTGGGTGGCTTTTAATCTTTTATTTGCTTTATGTACCAGTGCCTCCAAGAGGGACAATTCTGTGTCGCATATGCCAACCAAGTTCCCTTGTGCCACAAAAGGGCATGGCTTCCCTAGCCAGCCCCAGAAATGGAAGGAGATTCTAGTCCCAAACTGACTTGCTGGACTTAATGCATCCCAGTTAGCAAGTAGCATTCACTTGCTCTAAAACCAGGAGCACCCTGTTGACTGGCAGCATGAAGCTCCTAGTTCATATGGAGACTTCCATTTTGCAGGGGCACTAGCCTCTGACAATTGTCAGCCTATGGCCTTTATGATACAGTAAAAGGTCATTTCTGCTTTTCTCATTGCCATTTGTAGCTCAGTTTGGAATCTTCTGAACTGCAAGGGAGGGACAGCAATTTTAAAAGAGTTTGTTATTTGGTCAAGCTAGCAAGCAGAGAGTAGATGGAGCCATGCTAAGTGCTATTTCTCAGCCATTGCTGTACTTACTTCATTTTCATGGGCTGCTATGCCAAGAAGTTAGGCTCAGGATTGCATTTCAGCCTCGAGTCCCACCCAGCTTCTGAGGGAGCTCATGTTGCAGAAAACAAGCCTCTTACTTTTGTCATGGAAGCCTTCCTAACAAATCCCTGCTCAAAAGGATATCATGGACATCTGTCTGCTACCCCAGGGTTCCTGGAAACCAGACTGAACGAGGGTACAACCCGCTTTCTCTGTCCTTTAAGTCAAAGTGTGACAGACTCTTGGTGACGTAGCAAGGCAGAGTTTCTGCTAGAGCTCTGCCGAGACAGAGTTGCTAAAGAGTTCAGGGGAGAAGAACAGGAAAAGGTGACAAGCCAGTCATCCTGTGGCTCATGCTTTTGAATATCTACCTAAGTGTGTGTGATTATACCACTTTGGTTTATGGAGCAGAGACCAGTTTTGTTTTAATTTTTATTTTGTTTGTTGGTTTGTTTGTTATTTTTTGCAGCTCATAATCACTATTAACTAGGGTCAGGTTGATAAGAATCAGTAACACCATTATTTGTGATTATATTGCTTAGAATTAATGATCTGATCTAATTTTTGAGAATGGGAAGTTTTGTATAATAATGGTAATTACTAATGGAATTCAAACAGAAGAAATTAAAAACATACATTTTTCTTAACATGGGGGAAGTTGTCTCGAAGTACAAATTAAAGTGACATTTGGACCTTAAAAAGTAGTCAAGCCACACCAAACTTCTTTTAGCTGCTGACTGTGAGGAAAACTTCTGTCCTCGCTGGGGCCACTGAGAGGGGTTTGGGATCTCTCATGTGATAGACGTTGAAGGAGGGTCTCTTCTCTTCCCCATAGCATCTGTCACCAGGTTTCAATGTCGCTGTTGCCTTGCCTAGTTGGACTTTATGGCCTTGCTCTGGTTGGTTTCTCAGGGCTCCGGTAGCTTTCACCCCTTTCTCTTCTGTTAGTGTTGGTTTCAGAGGCCCATATACACTGCACACCTGGACCCAAGGGGAGCCAGGCCCCTCCTAGGAAAGAACTTGCCTTTAGACAGAAGCCTGGGGATCCTGGAATGTGGTAGATATAATGCCTGTCTTATGAGCTTTGATGAGATTCCATGGGCCATTCTAGCACTGTGGTGACTGGTTTGTAGTGAGGGAAGGAGAAAGGTCTCTTTACAATAACAAACTCATAGAAGAAATGGCCTAACATTTCAGAACACTTGCTTCTGAGGACTTAGGTTTTATTCCAAGCACCTACATGGCAGCTAACAACAGTTTGTAAAACCAATTCCAAGGAATCTGCTGCCCTCTTCTGGCCCTTGCACACACTGTACACATGTGGAATGAAGATCCATGTAGGTAAAACAACAACATACTCTGTGTGTTGTGAGGCATATGTTTGATACATGTGAATGATGCATGTACATAAGTCCCTATCTATGCACATGTATGTGCAGGACAGAGTAGGACAA
The DNA here is from genome assembly GCA_019843815.1 of Montemys delectorum. Classification (NCBI taxonomy): domain Eukaryota; kingdom Metazoa; phylum Chordata; class Mammalia; order Rodentia; family Muridae; genus Montemys; species Montemys delectorum. The sequence goes on from JADRCD010232438.1 coordinate 70,394, forward strand.
CAAATATATTCACTCTTGCTCTCTCTGTTCCCCATGAAACAATCTCTTATGGAACTATAATCTTGTATTTAAGTACAGGCTTTCTGGCCCTTGATTCACTTACCTTTCTAGCAATAGACCTGGGTTTCTTTCTGCCTCCAGTGGGAATTCAGCTCGGGCCTTCAGAATTTCAATGTAAGCACTCCTAACTACCTATTGGTCTTACTGCTCTGGAAAATCCACCATTGTTTGGCAACTCATGCAAAGTGGGAAATTTTTTTTTATTGTTGTTTTGTTTTGATTTTTAAAAGAAAATTAAAAGAGAAACCTTGTCTGAAAATTGTCTGTTAGCTTCATTTCAGACATTAACATTCAAATAGCTATGATTACCCAAAGGAGAGCTTCTAAAAGGCAGCCCTTCTAGAATCTAAAAGAACATGCAATGACAAAACCCACTTACTATGTTTCTAAACTTATGTTTAAGTCTTTTTTTTGAGACTTTCACCAAGATTATGTCTTAGTAGACAAGAAGAGAGAAATTTAACATTCTTCTCAATTCTTGAAATAAATAAGCACTTTTAGGTCTTTCTTAATAGGGGTAAAGTGCCCCCACCCCCATTTATAGGGTTACAAACTTTAACTGGAAGGGGTTTGCCTGATCTTTCTCTCTAATTTCTGCTATCAGAGACCCATTGACCACATGGAATATGAGCATGGAATTTCAGCATCCTGCCTCTGTGGGGCTTGGCCAGACTGCGAAGACACACTTTATCTCCAGTTGCTTCTCCGTGAGGAGTGGAGAAGCACCAGGGATGTACTCTCATTTCTATTGAGTACACCACAGACAGAGTGTCAACACACCACCGGGCAGTTTTCATGCTCAGAACTGCACACCGTGTTCTGTGGTAATTAGTGTCTTCCGGGGCCGCTCCCTCCCACCTAACTATAGTGAAGCCTTTGTCTTCCCAAGATAAACTTCTCTGTGGTTCCCCTTGTCTCTAGACTTCAAGTAATTTTTTAATGAGTGTTGTAATGGAGATAATCTGTCCTTGGAAGTACAATCATAATGGAAATTTCAGGTTCTTTGAAATCTAGGCAAAAACACCTCAGGTATTTTAAAGAACATCTTATCATCTTTCAAAGAAAAATAGTTTGAGCAACCTGTCTTAGTGTTGATTCTTAGTGCTGTTCTTTTCATACTTTCTTAAGTGTTAGAAATAGTTGAATCCCTGGCTTCTGTCCCTGTCCCAGTGGGTCAAGTGATGCTTCTATAAGGGTGAATGCCTGGGGTTTGTTCCCCATGAGTCTGTAACCTTAGGGAGAGGAACATCCTGGAGACATCCTGACTATCTAATCTATTCAAAACAGTTAAGTGTAAGTTCACGGAGACATTGTCACAACAAATGAAGTAAGGAATTTCAAAGGAAAAGGTTCAATGTTAACCTCTAGCCTCCAGATATACCCACATAGGCACACACGCCCACATATACAGTATGTATGCCATTCACACCATAAGAGGGATTGTTAATATCTATTTGGAGAATATATGGTTTTAATGGAGTACTGTGTATTAATATGGTATCATACCAATCTTTAAGAACTGATTTCTATACAAAGGTAGCACAGGGAAGAACACTGATGAGACGTGTAAGAGGATTAATCTCCTAAAAGCGTTTATTCTCAGTCCTGTTCCTCAACTGAAGGCACATTTTCATATGCAGAATCCCCCACTGAGGCCATCTTTTCTAGACTAATAGAAACCTAAGGTTGTGAAAGCAAACCTAAGTCTCAGGAGAATGTCTAGGTGAGTTTAGGGGGAGAGTTCAGTCAACAGAAGGGGATGCTGGCTTCAGAACGCCTTGTGAGGAATGAGAGCCAATCTCAGCACTGGGGGTGGGGGGCTCATTGACTTAGGAGAGCTCTATTGTAGTCTCGGCCAGATACATGGAGGAGGCACTAGAAGAAGTGCCGTGGAGTGTAGGCTGAGAAAAGGCAGTTCTTGTCAAAAATAGTTTGGAGGCAGAACATAAGGGAGCTGAAAATTATTTGGCAAGTTAGCTTAAGGGTAAGGAGGCAGAATTTTCAACAATTTCCAAAGTGGCTGTTAACACACTTCTGCAATGTTATACTCAGTATTTATGAGGAATGGCGTTCTCAGTGTTAATGTTGCAAAACCAAACTCTGCCATCCAACTCTGCCAACCATAGGGCCAGCTCTGCATCCTACAACATCGAGAATCAAGCAGATATTTAATTCTTTAGGTAAAAATAATCAGGCATATGCAAGTCCTCAGTATACAAATTTATTCTCAACTTCACAATGTTTAAATGTTATGTCTAACAAAGAATTACATGAGTATGAATTTATTACTTGTAAGGAGTAAACCTGACTTTAAACATATTTTATATCTTTGTATACCTGGGTTCATATAAAAATTTCTGAGGTAGAAGGGGGCCCTATGTGGAAAGTAAATTAGAGAGACCTAAGTCATCAGTAGCTACAGGGGTCAGAATGGCTCTGTGGCAATAAAGAACACCCAAAGACTATTTTATATATTTAAAGTGTTGTGAAATATTATTCGTTTCTTCTTGTTAAACCCCAACCATCTAAATGTGTAGAAAAGGTTACTGTGTGGGTCACAAGATATGTAAGGACAAGCCTCAGGCTGGCTTTGGCTGGCTAGAGGTGATTTAACTGTTGTAAAATATGGGAAAACTTCAGGGCAAGACTGGCTTAGTATTATCTCTCTTTTTTTTTTTTTTTGTTTTTTTTTTTTTTTTCTGATTACTATTATCTCTTAAAGAAAGTATAAAATAACAGTCTTTCCAATGCCGGGACAGCATGCTCTCAAGCATGAGAACCATTGCTCAGGCGCTTACCCCATCGGATGGTTTCCTAGAAAGCAGGCTCCTGCCTCCCCATCTTTCTCCAGCATCTTCACAGTGACGCTTCCACAGACCTTTCAGTTTGAATTAACCTCAGCTTTCAAGGTATATAGTCACCCCCAGACTGTGACTAAACACAAATATATTTTCTTAAATTACAATTTTAACTTGTAGGTAGAGGCTAACATGTATTTTCATGGGACAGGGCTGTATTTTCTTTCCAGAGTTATTATTACCAGTGAGTCTTAACTTAAAACACAATGAATTGTCTGTCTCTTGCAAGCCCCACTCCTGCTCATATGTAACACTTGCTTCTTTATTCCGTGGCACATCCTTGCTTCTCCAAACTGTTGCATATTCTCAGTTCTCAAAACAGAGCCTTCTATCAGAAATTTTTGAGAAATATTTGCTGGGCAAAGAAATAACTATTATAAAATTTAAAAGTAGAACACACAAATACCCTCATTCTCTCATTGTAATCTTTTTTTTTTAAATAATATTTAGTCTCTGCAACTCCTTCCATGGGTATTTTGTTCCCCCTTTTAAGAAGGAATGAGGTGTCCACATTTTGGTCTTCCTTCTTCTTGAGTTTCTTGTGGTTTGTGGATTGTACTTCGTGTACTCTGATCTTCTGAGCTAATATCCACTTATCAGAGAGTGCATACCATGTGCGTTCTTTTGTGATTGGGTTACCTCACTCAGTATGATATTCTCCAAATCCATCCATTTCCCTAAGAATTTCATAAACTCATTGTTTTTTTTTAAGAATTTTTTATTAGATATTTTCTTTATTTACATGTCATATGATTGCTCCTTTCCCAGTTTCCCCTCCATAAAACAAACAAACAAAAAAGAAACAAACAGACAAAAACAAGAACAAACCCCTGTTGCCTCCCCCTTCCCCATGCTTGCCACCCCACCCTCTCCCACTTATTGGCCCTGGCATTCTCCTACACTGGGGCATAGAACCTTCACAGGGCCAAGGGCCTCTCCTCCCATTGATCAACTTTGCAATCCTCTACAATACACATGCTGCCAGAACAATCAGTTCCACCATGTGTAGTCCTTGGTTGTGGTTTAGTCCCTGGGCGCTCTGAGGGGACTAGTTAGTTCATATTGTTGTTCATCCTATGGGGCTTCAAACCCTTCAGCTCCTTTGGTCCTTTTTCTAACTCCTTCATTGGGGATCCTGTACTCAGTTCAATGGATGGCTGTGAGCCTCTACATCTGTGTTAGTCAGGTAATGTCAGAGCTTCTCAGGAGATAGCTATATTAGGCTTGCTTGTCCTTCCTACAGTATCTGCTCCATAGTTAGTCTCTGCAATTCCTCCCGTGGGTATTTTTGTTCCCCCTTTTAAGAGGAATGAAATGTCCACCTTTTGGTCTTCTTTCTTCTTGAGTTTCTTGTGGTTTGTGGATTGTTCTTCCTGTATTCCGAACTTCTGGGCTAATAACCACTTATCAGAGAGTGCATACCATGTGTGTTCTTTTGTGATTGGGTTACCTCACTCAGGATGATATTCTCCAGATCCATCCATTTCCCTAAGAATTTCATAAATTCATTGTTTTTAATAGCTGAGTAGTACTCCATTGCGTAGATGTACCAAAATTTCTGTATCCATTCCTCTGTTGAGGGACATCTGAGTTGTTTCCAGTTTCTGGCTATTATAAATAAGGCTGCTATGAACCTGGTGGAGCATGTGTCTTTATTACATGTTGGAGCATCTTCTGGGTATATGCCCAGGAGTTACCACATAGCTCAGTCCTCTGGTAGAACTACGTCCAATTTCCTGAGGAACTGCCAAACTAATTTCCAGAGTGGTTGTACCAGCTTGCAGTCCCACCAGCAATGAAGGAGTGTTCCTCTTTCTCCACAACCTCTCCAGAATCTGCTGTCACCTGAGTTTTTTACCCTAGCCATTCTGAGTGGTGTCAGGTGGAATCTCAGGGTTGTTTTGATTTGCATTTCCCTGATGACTAAAGGATATTGAACATTTCTTTAGGTGCTTCTCAGCCATTCAGTATTCATGAATTCAGAATTCTTTGTTTAGTTCTGTACTCCATTTTTTAATAGGGTTATTTGGTTCTCTGGAGTCTAACTTCTTGAGTTCTTTGTATATATTGGATCAGAGACTGAAGGAAGGACAATCCAGCCTCATATAGCTATCTCCTGAGAGGCTCTGATAATACCCAACTAATACAGAAGTAGAGGCTCACAGCCATCCATTGAACTGAGTACAAGGTCCCCAGTGAAGGGCTAGAGAAAGGACCCAAGGAGCTGAAGGGTTTGCAGCCCCTTATGATGAAAAACAATATGAGCTAACTAGTACCCTCAGAGCTCGCAGGGACTCAACCACCAACCAAAGAGTACACATGGTGGGACTAATTGCTCCAGCATCATATGTATAGTAGAGGATGGCTAAGTCAGTCATCAATGGGAGAAGAGGCTCTTGGCCCTGTGAAGGTTCTATGCCCCAGTATAGGGGAATGCCAGGGCCAGGAAGTGGGAGAGGGTGGAGTGGCGAGCAGGGGTAGGGGGAAGGGAACAGGGTTTTTTTTTTTTATTGTTCTTGTTTTTGTTTGTTTGTTTGCTTTTTGGGGTTTTTTTTTTTTTGGATGGTAAACTGGGAAAGGAGATATCGTATAACATGTAAATAAAGAAAATATGTATTAAAAGATAAAAAATAAGAAGAATATTATATATAAGTCTCTATTTTGAAACATAACATTTATTTATATCATTTGTCTTAGATGTTAAAACCAGACATTTTCTTTGTGTTTTGCTCAAATGCCAGTATGTCTGGTGCTAGGCACATAATCCAAAATACTATATTTCCTTCATTACTTTCATTGTCTAAAGACAAGAAAACTCTACATTCAAGTACTTTTAAACTTACAACTGTTTGCAGAACACATGCATGTGCATAAGGTCCAGAAAAAAGGTTCAACACAAATATATTCTGATTGCAGGCTTTTAATTTCTTCCTCTTAAGTAATGTTAATTCACATAAACTATAAATACACATCTTAACTTATACAGAAATGTCCCCTCCATTTTGTAAATGTTAATACTGTGAACACAATTGCTCTGCTCCATTTCTGACAAGAGCACACATGCGATTGCCTTTGACAATTGGACTTCAGACAATTCGACAATTAGTTTGCTGTCTCTGTTATCTTCACTCTTCCTTTCAGATGAGGCATTATCACAGTAAATTATCATCTTGTATCTAAGCTGAAGTAAAAAGGTTTACATCCATTTTTCTATCTACTACAGGATGATAGTTGTGTAGCACATTAAAATCCTGAGCCTCTCTGGACTAGAGATGGCTCAGAGGTTAAGAACACTGGTTGTAATACTATCTCCTATTTTCTGAGGCCCTGCCAGACTGATTTCCAGAGTAGTTGTACCAGCTTGCAATCCCACCAACAATGGAGGAGAAGGAGGAGGAGGAGGAGGAGGAGGAGGAGGAGGAGGAGGAGGAGGAGGAAGATAAAGGGTTATTTTTGGATGAAGCTTAATAGTATCAGGATATTGGGTCTTATAAATTTATTCTGTGGTGTGTTTTCACATATTCCTAAGGCTATTCTAGCACAGAAGCATTCATGTGCTTTCTGACTACAGCTTACTTCAGATCTTACATCATTTGTTTATACTTGGGTGTCCTGGGATTTAGGTCCCTTGGTATGCACTTTTAACTGCCCTATGCAAATGGTGCTTAAACATTAAAAACTCGCTTTTTTGTTTCTTGTTTCTGTTTTTGTTTTTTGCCCCATCTCTTTTTATTTCCAAGTCAAGTTGCTAACTTTGAAACAGTAAGTGAACCCTGGTGGTGTCACATTCATTTATCAAATGCTTTGAATTTGAAGAGATGTTGCTCAAAAAGTTTCATGACCACACACAAGAGTTTATTGCATTGTGAACATCTGAAATATGTGGTGATCATCTAGGTAACTTGTAACAGGAAATCACTTATCAGTAGTGGAAGGATTTCCACACAGAAGAATGAAGACACCTATGAAAGAATAACCTTTTTATATGGGATATGATAGATTTTTTTTTGTAGTATACTATAATTGTGTACACACACAAAAATATGTTCTTTTTATTGCTACTACAAAAGTATACTCTAGCTTTGTATAATAAATGAGGATCATATTCTTTAAATTTTTTATTTCTTTCCAGTAGTTCAGTCTACTAATATTTATAAAATAATCCACCTGTACTAGTTATTTAATAAAATATAATTTTGTTTAGTCTAAAATAGAATATATATATTATCAACCTAGTGTGTGAACTGTGCTTTTCTTAAACTTTCACAATAAGCAAACATGTAGCTGGTTTCTGTTTGCAACTCAGTTTATATTTGAGTTGCAGAGCATGGAGAAATCAGAGTGGTATTCACTTAGAAGATTCATCTCTCCTAGTTAGTATTCTTGGTGCTGGAAGGTGCTATACACTCTGCAAGAAGAGAAAGGTAAGAATCAATGTCACCCAGCTATGGACTCTGAAAGCTACAACAGCTGTATGGGAGGATGCACACATTAGTGACACACTTGTTCTGGATGTTAGCCACCAGTTCTGATCTGCTCTAAGTCCTACTTCATGAAATGGGATTTATAGTTGGCACTATTAAAGGAGCTAAGAATCTGTGGCTAGATGGCATATTGCTTGAGGGGGGGAGCACAACAATATTGTTAGTAAGTAGCTAATTCTTAAAATATTTTGGTTCTAGCACAGTATTTCACATTAATTACAAATTCTCTATGCCTAAATGTACAAGATAAAATACAGTGTTTTATCTTTGCCCTCCAGTTTAGCATGATCAATTTATTTGATAAAAATGAATATATAAATTGCTGGTAGACATTTTGTATTATTTACTAATTGCAGAGAAGCAAGAGGCTAGACTGTGAAATGCAGAGAGATCCCTCAGTAGTCTAGCTTACTAATTTAAATAGCAGGAGAAGAGTAGTCCTCAGGTAGCATTTCTGTTTCTGAATTCACTCCATTGAGAAATGTGAGTGATGCAAGCGAATTCTGTCATGACTACACCAATAAAAGTGGAGAGAAGTCTGTTTTGAGAGAAGGCTTCTATGTAACCAACAATTGACACTTAGAAATAAGGTTGTTACTGCCAGTGTAAGGTGAGGAATAAAGGGATGC
>JADRCD010232440.1:9863-35232 GCA_019843815.1 Montemys delectorum
GAAGGAAGGAAGGAAGGAAGGAAGGAAGGAAGGAAGAAATAAAACCATAGAGTAAGAGGGAGTCAGGAGGACAGATAGAGAGACAACACAGGAAGTAGAAGGGAGGGACATTGAGTTTGTAGGAGGTTGTTTAAGAAAGGACTATTCCTGGTGGGAAGTCAGGTGAGGAGGAAGGTCAGCTGGGTGCTTTTCTCTGCCTCTCTGAGCTAGCAGGCTTTCACCCTAGCATCAGGAGGAGGAAGAGGAGGAGGAGAAGGAGGGGGGGAGGAGGGGGGGAAGAGGAGGGGGAGGAGGAGACGGAGACGGAAGAGACGGAGGAGACGGGGGAGACAGGGAGACGGGGAGAGGGGGAGACGGAAAAGGTGAGAAGAAGAGGAAGAGCAGTTAAGTGGTAGGATACTTGCCTACTATGAATGGGATCTTAGTTTCATCCTCAGCAACACAAGACAAAACAACTACAATGAATAAAAACTCAAAATCTCTCACCAGCAAAGCAAAAAGTGGTAATGGCATAGGTGAGGACAATGGTAACAATAGTGATGATGTCAGTGATGGCTATGGCAATGGGGATGATGACGACAAGGATAATGACAATGGTGACAATAGTAATGATGCTGCTGATGGTGATGGCAATGGAAATGACGATGATGATAACACTCATGACAATAGTGATGATGCCGGTGATGGTAACAATGATGATGATGATGGTAATGGTAGCAGTGATGATGGTGACAGTGACATAACGATAATGGCAAATATGATGATGCCAATGATGTTGACAGTGATAAAAGAGTTGATGATGATGATAACAGTGAATGACCATGATGGGGATGGTGAGGATGATGATAATGATGGTGGCCATAGTGATGATGCTGGTAATGGTGGTGGCAATGGTGATGACGATGATAGTTCTAGTAATAATAGTGCTGGTGATAGCTGTATTAGTTACTCTTCTGCTGCTTTAATAAAACATCATAACCAAATAACATAGTTACATTTCAGTTGCTGTGAGAAATGCAATTTATTCACAGAATCATTTAATTCCATGCTCACAGTTCAGTAGGGTTAGAGTCTGTGGCCATCATGGTCAAGAAGCACAGCAGCAGGCAGATAGGCAGAGTGCTGTAGCAGTAGTTGGGAGCTTATGTCTTTTTCTATAAGCACAAGGCAGAGAAAACTGACTAGGAACCTCCAAACCCACTCTTGGTGACTCACCTCCTCCAACAAGGCCACACTTCCTAATCTTTTTCAAACAGTTCCACCAACTCAGGATCAAGAGTACAAATATACAAGTCTATAGTGGCTATTCTTATTCAAGCCAGCATACCAAGACAACTTATAGAAGGAGGAGTTAGGAGTACAATTCTAGAGAGATACAAGTCCATTATGACAGGAAGGCATGACAACAAGTGGTAGACAAGTGGCAGGATTGGAAAGCTGAATTCTCACATCCTCATACAACACAAGATAAAAACACAAGGTGAAGAGGGAAAGTCGGAAGTAGTGTGGCGTGTTTAAATTCTCAAAGCCTTCCTTTACTGATGAACTTCATCCCATAGAGGTTTTGCATCTCAAAAACCTCTCCAATCAGTACCACCAATTAGGGACCAAGTATGTCAATATCTGAGCTTACAGGGAACATTTTCTTTCAAATGATTACAAAAAGCAGTGGTGATGTCAATGGTGATGATGGTGATGATGATGGTGGTGGTGGTTGTGATTATAGTAATGATCACACAAACAATACATCCTGCAAGCCTATCATGTTGTTTTTCACACTATCTATAATCAGATTCTCTTGTACTTTCCATTTTTCAGTTATAGAAATCTAGTCCTCATTAAGTGACTTAATAAAGGTCATCTGGCAACTAAGGTTTAAAAGAAAAAAAAAAAGACAGAAATGCACACACCACTTGAAATGCTGGACAGACCAGCTTGATTTCTAGCTGCTGAGAAAATTCTCCAGAAGTTACCTTTCTTTCCCAGGAACTGAAAAAATTCTTTTCATGTTCTTTTTCTATTGAATCTGTCTTCTTTTATCCCTCTTGATTATCCCTCTCCCTGTGAGGTCTGTTTTTCACATTTACTCTGCAATGTTTTATAATAAAAGACTTTTTCTTCTGCTTTATAAAGGTATGGAGAGGATTAACAGTTAATTTAATGTTTTCAAAATGTCTTAAGCACCTTAGAATTACATATGTAGTATTTGAATAAATAAATAAAGTTCTAGAGCACAGAGACACCAGTCTCCTTTAACTCACATGCTTAGAGCATCTAAATGCACGCATATGCACAGTCTGCTGAAAATCTATGGATCCTATGGATCCCAATGGCAGGCAGCAAACTACCCTGGAATTCGCAATTTCATGTGTTGTATTAGAAAGAAAAGATTAAAAGCAATATGTCATCAACTACCACATATTATCTCTTGGACACACACACACATATATCAAAAAGATAATGCAGTACAAATACCTTCCTTATATATGATCAACCTTATATTCCACCTATGCCACACACAAACACACCCTTCATATCTTTTGTGATGTATCTTCCCATTCTCATCATCTCACTAAGTACATTTTTCCTAGAGTCTACGCACTAGAGACTAAGCAAGGAAAGGTAGAAGCAGGAATCTACTTTTAGAGACAAAAACATAGCAAGGAACTTGACGTTTCTGTGACAGCAATTTCTCCATTTTTATCTTGGTAACCCAGGTGTCAGTGCTGCCATTTGTGACTGCTGCAGACAGAACCTCTATTTTTACTACCCAGCATTCACATCCCAAATCTTAGCATGTATCTCCTGAGATCTCAGCCTTCATAGTAACTTGAGGTTTAGAAATATTCTAGAACTTATAACCTGGATAAAATCAATACAAATTTGGAGGTTAATCTGAAACCACTTATATCATCTTATAATTCATGCTAGGTAATAAACAACTGATATACAGACTTTTTAATATAAAACTGTTGTTGGCAAGGTAATATGGATTCAAAAGCAGAAGAAAAACACCAGTATCCAGGCTCACTCCATGACTCTCATGATGGATGTGCTTATTGTTTTCTATTTCTTTTTTGTGTGTATGTGTAAGTTATGTATGTGTGTGTGTGTGTGTGTGTGTGTGTGTGTGTGTGTGTCCATGCATGTATGTAGAAGCCTAGTTTATCTGCATTGTCTCATGTAGTCATTCATGCATGGAATAACATAAAAAGATAAAAACGTGATTGTCCACATTTTATTCCTGGAGTCTTGAACTATGTCACTTCTGGAAGTTCATGGGTCTCCCTGAAGGAGGTACATTACTTATCATCTTATCTCTCAAGAGATATGTAGTCCATGCTCACTGGAGAAAAGTGAAAGGAGTTAACAAGAAGAATTGAAATCCATTCCTGTGAGCTTCCAAACTCTGTGTATCTTTCTCAGAATCCAACCATTCTAGGCCAGAGTTCTTGATCCTGCTTTAGGAAATGGTCCTAAACTCAATATCTGTTGTGTTCACATTCTTCTTCCTAAAAAGACAAAGTGTCTCTGGATGCTGCTTCTCTGGAGTTGCAGATGTTTCTTCTCATTTGTTTGTATCTCATTTACCTGTCCTATTTCCAGATATGGAATTTGAGCTAGAACAATACTCAAGAGATTCCTTCGTGCCTCTTATGGAGTGACATTTGAGTAAAGCCTTGTGGTTATTAAACAAGTCCCTTTTTAAGTTTTATTTTAAAGTTTTTTTATTGGAGCTGAAGAGATGGCTCAGCAGTTAAGAGCACTGACTGCTCTTCCAGATATCCTGAGTTCAATTCTCAGCAATTACATGGTGGCTCACAACCATCTGTAATGGGATCTGAAGCCCTTTCCTGGTGTGTCTGAAGAAAGTGACAGTGTACTCACATACATAAAACAAAGCAAAAACAAAACTAAAAACAAAACAAAACAAAACAAAAAAAACTTTCCAAAAAAGTTTTTTTCTTTTACTTAAATGCTTTGAATACTAAGAAAGCTTACCACAATCCTGCCATGAGGCATCACTTAACCCTGATCCCCATTCTACCTTCCTTAACCAATGGAGCTCCAGTCCCAGTGGCCTCTTGCCCTTGAGTGAGCAAACCCATGATGCTGCCAGCACAGAACCTTTGCACTAGCAGTTTCTTCTGCCAGATCGTCCCTTCCTGAAATAATAATCACACTGTCACTTTCTCATTTTTTAAGTTATTGCTTAATGTCACCTTATCAAGGAGCCATTTTTAACTACATAATCTCACAGGGACTCCTCATCGTATCAATTTCTGTACCCTTAGCTTGACTGTTAATTGTCACAGCTTCACTATCATCTGCATGTTACAGATGTATTTAGTAAACTTCTCTCTTATTAAGACAGTGTCTTTTTCTTTGTTACCCATTCTGTCTTCAGTGCCTGTAACTTGTTACATACTCATGAATGAATGAATGAATGAATGAATCCATGAAACAAATGGTATTTCCTCATATAAAAGGGAAACACAAGGGTCTTCACTACCGTCATAGTTTGAATATGCTTGGCCCAAGGAGTGGCACTATTTGGAGGTGTAGCCTTATTTGAGTAGGTGTGTCACTGTGGGCATGGACTTAACACCCTTACCCTAGCTGCCTGGAACTTACTCTTCCATTAGCCACCTTCACATGAAGATGTAGAACTCTTAGTTCCTCCTGCACCATGCCTGCCTAGATGCTGCCCTGATCCTCCCTGGATGATAATGGACTGAACCTCTGAACCTTTAAGCCACCCCAATTAAATGTTGTCCTCTATAAAACTTGCCTTGGTCATGGTGTCTGTTCACAGTAGTAAAATCCTAACTTAAGACAGAAGTTGGTACCAGGGACTGGGGTATTATTGTGATAGACCTGACCATGCTTTTGTTTGGAAGAATGTGGATTTGGGGACACTGGTGTTGGAAAGCAGTAGAATGCTTTAAATGGAACTTAATGGGCTATCCCATTTCTCCCATTAATATGGAAGACTTTGTTACTGAGATTCCAGACCTGGCCCAAGAGGGTTCAGTGGAAAAGAATTTCAATACGTGACCTAGAGACTGTTTTTGTGGTGTTTTGCTGAGTAATGTGGCTGCTTTTTGCCTTTGTCTGATGAGTGTTTTAAACAAGTATAGCAAGCTTAGAAAGGAAAAATATAAAATATATGGTCCAAGTATTAGAGACGCACCAGCAAGTGAAATGGAGCTGAATTCTTTGTTGTAGGAAATAACAAATTGAGGGATTTGGGGACAAGATCCCATCCAGCTACATTTACATCCAGTCATGGTGGTACATACCTTTAATCCCAGAAGACAAAGCCAAACAGATCTCTGAGTACAAAGCCAGCCTGAGACAAAGCAGGTTCTAGGTGAAGAAAAGCTTAAATTCAGGGATAGCGGTAAACACCTTTAATCCCAGCATTACAGGGGATAGAGCCATGCAGATCTCTGAGTTCAAGGTCAATCTACAGAGCAAGTTCCAGGAAAGCCAAGCTTAGGCAGTGAGGAAGTTGGAAAACAGAAAGCTCATAATAGAATAAGGGGGGCCATGTTCCAGCCCCAGCAAGCAATAGAACACAGCAGCTTGTCTTGTGGCTCTGACTTTAGAATGAAAAACAGAAGGGACTACTGGGACAATTGATACTAGTTAGCTGGAGCTAAGAAATTAGCAGTGATTAAGAAGAAACCAGCATCACTGAAGTGAAATCTTCTGGGGAGTGTTTTCTGAGAGCACAAAGAAGCTGTGTTCCAGACATAGCCAAGGTTGTACCTTGTGCTGTAGCTGTACTTGGTAATGTGTAAGAGTCACCTAGGTGGTAATGGTTTTGAAGGCATGAAAGCTTCATGAAGAATAGCTGAGGCCTGGCACTGTGAGAAGATGAAGGTGTAGCCCCAGTTGCAGTTGACGGCTCAGGGCTGAAGGGGTCAAGCAAAGGAATTGAAGCTTGGCACCATGAGGAGAGCCTATGAGAGGCTATTTGTGAAGACTAGTTGCAGTGGGAAATCCCAGATTATTGGAGATGCCATTACCACTGGCTAATCACCAAGAACAGCAGTGAAGTGGATCAACCTGAGCTTAGAGTGCTACAGAGGGCAGAGGTGGAGAAGTGATGCCAGCCATTTGGTGGAGTCCCAGAAGGTCAAGTGTGGATCCCAGACATTGACAGAAGAAACTGTAACATTGAAGCTGCCTTGGAGACCCCAAGATGGTCGAGATACCAGAAGCATAGGATCTCCTGAGGAATGCTGCTAACAGAGTGGAACCAGCTCAGGAAAAGAAGTTTGTTGCAGTCAACAAAAATGAAAAAGAAGTTGGAGATCTGAAAACTGCTTTGACATCAGACATTGAAATGCAGAGTTTGGAGTTTGTCCAGCTGGTTTCCTATCTTGCTTTGGGGGATTACAGTTAAGTGATTGGATGGATCTCAGAAAAGACTTTGAACTTTGGACTTTTAGCATTGTTGATATTGCTATAGACTATGGGGACTTTGGAAGTTGGACTAAATGTACCTTTTTATTATGCTATGGTTAGATATGCCCCCTATAGACTCATGTGTTTGAACAAGCCTATGGGGTCCAGGGAGTGGAATGTCGTGGTTTGAATATGCTTGGCGCAGGGAGTGGCACTATTTGGGCATGTCCTTGTTGGAGTAGGTGTGTCACTGTTGGCGTGGGCTTAAGACCCTTACCCTTAGCTGCCTGGAAGTCAGTCTTCCACTAGCCACCTTCAGATGAAGATGTAGAACTCTCAGTTCCTTCTGCATCATGCCTGCCTAGATGTTCCCTGGCTCCCCGCTTGATGATAATATACTGAACCTCTGAACCTGTAAGCCACCCCAATTAAATGTTGTCCTTTATAAGACTTGCCTTGGCCACAGTGTCTATTTACAGTAGTAAAGCCCTAACTAAGACAACTACTTTCTTTCATACCCATCTCCAGCCTCACTAATGGATCACAGGTCTTACCCTGAAGAGATGGGACAGAGCATTCAAATCCTTTCCCCACTGCTCACAGTAACCATTCATGTCTATACTTACAAAGAAACTCAATTGACCTCCTAAGGCTAGTGTATTTTCTGCCTGTGTGAGATGACTAGACCACATATCAGTAGGAAGACCTCTACTTGTGACTCTGGTTTGAGAATGAGACTACATCATAGCAATTAGCTTATTCTTTCATTCCACCATTTCTACCACGACTTCAACCTGCTCCTTTCCTTTAGCCTACAGCTGTGTAGGGGCAGGCTTTGACCAACTCACAACATCAGGTAATGCTCATCTCATCAAAAGGAGAAGCATTTTCAGGATAGAAGCTTAGAATTCTCCTCAGTGAGGTTATTAACATTGGGAAAATTGGCATGTTATTTTTCTGACCCTCTTCTGGTTCAGGGAAATATGTGGGTGGGGTAAAGTTCAGAGGGAAAGTTTCTTTTCTCACCAAGAACTGAAGAGGTTGGAGCTATTTCAGGGATCTTTACTTCCCATGGTCATTGTCCATACGTCATTTCTATTTGGCTTTGAGAGACAGAGGAAAGAGGAAGCAAGTCCCTTGAACAGAAGAAAGCAGCATGGTTACATCCAACAGAGAAGCAGAAATGCAAAGTTGTTCCATTTGTCAAGAAATGGATTAATATCCTTCATCCTTCCATGACAACTCCTGTCACACTCCAAGAAGCCAGTGATCACCCAGCCCTTCTTGCAAGGGGAAAGTTGAGGCTGATAGAGGGGAGGGCAGACACTCTAAGAGGACAATGCATGTCCAAACTTGCTTTCCGTAGTCCCTGAATCAGAACTGTCCAAGGTGTTGCTAAAATTTTGATCTTTAGCACCAACCTACCTGTGCTAATCAACACTGTAGATGGGATTTAGAAAAATACACCACCGTGAGCACAATAAGATGACTCCTAAGAACTCCAGTGTCTCAGACCTGCTAGCATGGATCAGACTCATTTAGACAGGTCATCTGAAATTTCCAGGCAAGTCCCATAATGAGATTCCGAGCATAGGTTCAGTAAGGGACCTCGCAATCTATGGTTTAATGAAGCTTTCTAAGTTATTTTGATGATGAACTTTATAATCAACTTATATTCCTTTTTTGTCTTTTTAAATAGATGAATTCTCTTTTAAATTTCTGACAGGGATTTACAAAACAGAACTCATTTACAGTCAATAATCTGGGAACCATCTTCAGATAATCATCACTAGGGATCTGGGGAGATAGAATCATAAGTAATAGTACCTCCCTCAAAAGCAAGAGGACTTGAGTTCAGATCTCCAACACATATGTAAACAGCTAGACACAGTAGCATACACCAATAAACCCAGCAGAGTTATTGGAGTTTTCAGGTCACCAGCCTCGCTAAAAAAAATGGTGAGCTGTAGGTTAGGTAAAAGAACTTATCTCGCAGGACTAAGATGAGGATGTAGGAAAACACAACTTCATCCTCTGGCCTCTGCCCACACATTCATTGGTATACATTTCTGCACACACATGTGTACACACACTGCCACAGCCCACCTATCCCACAGTCAACACATGCACTTATCACATACGTAGCAGACAGATAGTAGAATATAGTGTGCCACTAACCACATATGGAATACTTAATATCCGCAAGCATTGCCTTTAATCTTTTCTTTAAACTGTTGTATGTAACCCACAAGCAGTCAACAACTAGAATTCTGCTGGCACTGAGAAAGGCTGCTAACATGCCCATTTTTCAGAAGAGGAAGCTGATACCTGTAAAGCCATATGACCATAAGATGCAAAGCCTGGATGTATACTCAAACGTGCCACGCTTCATCAAGAAGTTTGTTGCCTGCTGAAGACTTTCGCAGGTAAAGACAATTCAATCATTTCAATTTCACTGAACGGAGAGAATTGCGTCCACTGATCTTAGACGTTTCTTACAAGTGTCCAGTTGTACTTTTCTGAATTATCTCCTACAAAAGGCAGAGCTGGTTGAGAAGATTTACATGGATGGAATGCAATCAGAGGAATTGGTTTGCATCAAGCAAAGGAACCAATAAGTTAGCTTGGACATGACCTTTCAGAGGCAGCCTTCTATATGGCTCCTGTTCTCTGGCCTCAAATTGTTGCTCGCTCGTTAATTGGTAGTTTGTTCTTAGTCCAGCTGCCTGTTTCTGACACTAGGAAATGTATTATGAGATAATCTGCTTTCTGTGACTTCACACAGTTCCCATGGCAACTGTCAATGCCATTTCCCTACAGAATGGCTGCTTCATTTGCACCAAGTGTGTTAGAGAAATGTAAACATCTTCAATTAAAAAAAAAATGTCCAGCAAAATGACAGTCCAAGCAGAGAATGACATTAATATAATTGCAACAAGGAAGTGGTCTATAATTATTTCAGCCTCTTTCCTGAGAGTAAAACAGAAAAGATGTAGGATTTTGGTGTTTTGAGATTTTTTTTCCCCACTTTTTTGGTTTAGAAAAAGAAAATTAAAGAAAGGTTTTCTGAACAAGACATACTTGAAAATACATAGCACTCCTCTGGGGAAAAAAAAAATCTCATTCATTGAAACCAGTTTCTTAACATCAAGGCGACTACATTCGTGGAAAAAACAAGCACACTTAATTAGCCTAGCCACCACAGACTCAAAGAAGGTACTCTCTGAAACACCACTTCAGGTGCCAAGCCATCTTGATATTCAAAATTAATAGTCCAGGATTCTCTTGGTTAAGAGAAACATGGCTTTCCTTTTCTTCCTTGCTGTGTTTGCTCTGTCCACTCTAAGTGAGCTCCCAGGAGGTTACTCATCTGAGGGTACAGCCTCAGAGAAGAAGGAACCAAGAAGACCTGGATGCCTTCTACAGCTTTCTTGAGATATGAGAAACACAAAACCTCTGTATATGCAGTGTGTATCCATGCACATGATGCTATTTCATACAAAGGACATAAATTTTTTTGTGGATTCTAGAATCTGAAGCCTACTTCCCATGGATACCAAGGAACTGCTTCTCCTGGGATGCTGCTTGCATGCTTTTGTTTTTCCTTTTGTCCTGATCTGTAGAGTTACCTATTTTCCTTGAAGCTAAGACTCATGATAACTAATTTTCTTTCCCTTCAATGAGATAGTAGGAGGGTCTAAACCTATGAGTGTATTAACAGAGCATGATTGACTCAATGGACTATTAAAAGAACAAAGGATATGAAATTAGGAGGGACTGGGAAAGTGAGGTGTATATTAGATGAGTCAGTAGATGAATGTGATCAAAATAAATTTGAGTATGTGTATAAAAATTTTGAAGAGTTAATAAAATATACTAAAATGCTGTGGTATTTTCATAGAATTTATGTACTATAGTGTAAAGTACCTTGTATATGATTTGGATTACTTGTAAATATAATGCAGAGTAATTCCTATGTAAACCATTTCTATATTGTATTGACAGGAATAGGGGCAAAGGAAAAAATCTGTACATGTTCAGTATTGATGCAAGTTTGTTTTTCAGCTATTTTTCAATTCATGACATGTTGAATGCACAGACATGGGACTTGTAGGTATGAAAATCTTTTGAATTCTATAATTCCAAGCCACAGCTAAGGGGAAGACTAAGTTTAACTGGGAGGTTAGAGAAAGCTTCCATTTCCTTATACCTTTCCTCCACACCAATATGTCTCTGGTAAAATAATAGGAGTTCACTGAAAGAGTATCAAACAAAGTCTATCTCAGACAAAGAATGCTCAGTCAAAAATCACAAAGCACAACAAGAAAAGGCTCCAGAAACAAATATGCAGAAGTGGCTGACAGCTCCTATGTCAGTGAACATTAAATGTTGCCTAATGGGTAAGCAGGTGAAGAATGTACACGCTGACACTACAGAATTATTTGCCCTCAACTCCTACCATTCAAGTCAGTAATATATTTGGCCCTTACAAAGAAAGATAACCCAAAGACAATACAGAAAAAGTCTGAAGGAAGAAAAAAATATTTAGAACCACCCTGAAACATGCCTCATGTATCATGTTTAACTGATGGAGAACTTTAAATGTATTAAGTGATATAATGAAAGAAGTAGAAGACATTCAAGAACAGATGGCAATGTAAGCAAGGATTCAAGACACTATCAAATAAAGGGTAAAAATCAGAATGAAGGAACAAAGAACACCTCAAGGGTTCACTAGACACAGTAGAGTGACAGAAACTTGAAGATATGTCAACAGAAATCCCCCAAAGTGAAGTTCATAGAGAAGAGAATAAAACAAACTAAACGACTGAAAACCACGAGGCAATATCAAATGGAGCAACAGATGGATGACTGGGCTAGTACCCAAAGAAAAAAGTCAAAACAAGCATTTGAAATAAGAATTGATGAGAACTTTCTAGATTTAATGATACAAAAATCCCAAGAACAATGACAAGGCCAAATAAAGCATAACAAAGCATATAGAAATAGTACATACCAATTACAAAAAAAATGATAAAGAAAAATTTCAGTGGGCACTAAAAGAAATATATATTTCACTTATGAAAAAGCAATGGTGAAAATTATAGGAATCACAGGAAATGCTGTTCATATCAAAATCATGCACACAGAAAACAATGAAGGAAAAATATATGAAGAATAAAAAGAAAATCACTTTTAACAATATAGAAATTTATATCAAAAAGCTGAGAAAATATCTCAGCAGTAAAAATGACCTTTGCAAATGACTATTGGAACTCAAATTCCAGCACCTACACAACAAGCCAGGCATCATGGGAACACCTCTGCTGGGGGGGCGGGGGGGCTAAGGCAAGAGGATAACTAAGGTCTTCTGCCTCATACTCTAGCCAAGACAACACAAACTCTGGGTTAAGACAGAGACCCTGACTCAAAGGAATAAGCAAGAAGTGATAGAAGTGAAAATCTAATATTCTTTCTGGCCTCTGGCGACCCTTGGGCGGACTCTGGCCCAGGGGAACCAAAGGGAAAAGGGTAGGAGGAGAGCTCTGGCAGGTTACCATGGGGAGGAGAGAATCGGGCTTGCTCAGGCAGGTGGTTTGGTTTGTTGGTGGCTGGAGTGCAGGGAGGTTTCCCAGAGGGAGGTTAGATGCAAGGCTCTGTAGAGGGAGACCTGCTCCATTGCTCCAGCAGGGTGGGTCCAGATGAGCAGAGACAGTCCATGGTTTTAAGGCATTTGTTTTAGAAAGGCAGAGAGAGGGAGAGAGGGAGGAAGGAGAGACAGGCCATGGCCACATGGAGAGAGTGGGGAAGGGAAGGCGGAGAAGGGGAGCAAGAGGGCAAGAGAGAAGCAAAAGTGTAAGAGAGTGAGGAGGGTGCAAGCAGCTCCTTTTACACTGGACTGGGTAATGCCAGGTAACTGTGGAGAGGAGCAGACCTGGCTGTTGCCAGGTAACTGTGGGGGTGGAGTCCAGACAGAATGCAGGAGCTTGGAGCATTTCCTATGTGACTGATAGCCACACACCTCTCTGCAGGGGACTGTGGGAGGCTGTAGCTGTGACAAGAGACTGGCCCAGGAGGCGAGGCAGAACACCTTCCATCCCTTAGGGTCCAGGGTTCCAGGACTATGCTAGACTGGGGACCAGGCTGTCTGTGCACAGTTCACTGCCCCACACATAGCCATTAGTTAATTATTTACTAATAATTGTATATTGATTGTGATTACTGTAGTACATTGTGTTAGTCAGTGTTCTGTGTAACAAAATACTCAAGATAAACAAATTAAGAAAGAAAAGATTCATTTGGGGCTTGTGGTTTCAGTCTATGGTCAGCTGCCATCATGGTTTACAAGTCTGAAGTGGGGCAAAGCATCATGTCAAAAAAGTGAGGAAAGCTGCTCACTTCAAGGTTCATTGCAGGCAGAAAGGAGGTGGAAGGAGGACGAAGTACGTTCTTCAAGAACACATGTATATAAGGGGACCTACTTCTTCAACAATGTCTCACTTCCTAATAGTTCATTCAGCTTCGAATTCACTGGTGGATCAATCAATGAAGGTGAGCACCCTCATATCCATGATACTGTCATCTCTTACTAGCACCACCATGCAGGAGCCAACCATTCAAATACGTGAGCCTGGGAAATATGTTATAGCCAAGCAAAAATGAATCGATATAAATTCCTATATGACGTTAATGCTAGATGAATGTGAGAAAACCTAAGTGGCAACACACACACCCATACACACACACACACACACACACACACACACACACACACGACCCCCTTGTGCTGTTTAATAACTCATAAATTTAAAACTGCAGTTAAAAATTATTTGGTGGTAAGTACATAAATAAGTTAAAAATGCTCAGAGACCATCTTACTAATCTCAATAAAATAAGCCAATAATGACATCTTGAGCTACCTACTGTGATAAAAGTGTTTGGTGCAGAGAGTCAGTAACCTTCCACCACATAGAACTTATGCCAACAACCAAAATAGGAAGAGGAAGAGGAATAGGAAGAGGCCAACCACTTGATGGATACCTGAAACGAATTTCTCTAAGCTGTGCCTCAAAAATTGGAAGGACATAAGTATGTCTCAAGCTGCTATGCTTTGTTTGTTTGTTTGTTTGTTTGGTTGGTTGGTTGGTTGGTTGGTTGGTTGTTGGTTGTTGGTTGTTGGTTGGTTGGTTGGTTGGTTGGTTGGTTGGTTGGTTTTGTTTGGTAGTGGTGATGATAACTTCTTATGTTTAGGTAGCTTTTTGTCAATTTGACACAAGCTGAAGTCATAGGATAAAAGGGAAGCTCACTTGAGAAAACGCCTTCATCCAATGGACCTGTAGGCAAGCCTGTGTAGCATTTTCTTGAATCAAGATGGACGTGGAAGCATCCAGCTGTAGGTTGTGCTTCTCTGAGGCAGATGATCCTGTGTATTAGAAAACAAATGAGTCATCCAGGAGGATAAAACCAGGAACTAGCACTCCTCCTGGCCTCTGTTTCACTTTCTATGTCCATGTGCCTGCCTTGAGTTCCTGCCCTGGTATTCCATAGTGACAGAATGTGACCAGAGAAGTATAAATTGAAGTAACCCTTTTTCCTCTTCAAGTTTTTTTGGTCCTGGTGCCTGGTGTTTTATCACAGGAGTAGAAACCCTAACTGAGACATTAGTTATGTATGAGTGGAACACTAATATGAAAACCTTCCTGAACTGTTTTAACATATATGTACATCCTTCCCACCAACATGTCAGTTCCTCTCTCACCATGATCACACCAGGGTTTTTTGGTTTTTGGCTTTCATTATTATTATTATTATTATTATTATTATTATTATTATTATTTAATCTTTTTTTACAGTCCAGACTTTATCCCCCTCCCAATCCACCCTCTGACTTTTCCACATCCCACACCTCCTCCCCACCCATTCCCCCATCTCCAAGAGGATGTCCCCACCCTACTCCCTAACCCTACCAGACCTCCTTACTCCCCAGGCCCCAAGTCTCTAGAGGGTTATGTGCATCTTTTCCGACTGAGTCCAGACCTGGCAGTCCTCTGCTGTATATGTGTTGAGGGTCTTATATCAGCTGGTGTATGCTGCCTGGTTAGTGGCTCAGTTTCTGAGAGATTCTAGGGGATCCAAGTTTCTTGAGACTGGTCTTCCTATGGGTTTGCCTTCCCCCACCCTCAGCTTCTTCCAGATTTTCCCTAATTGAGCCACTGGGGTCACCAGCTTCTGTCCATTGGTTGAGTATAAATATCTGCATCTGACTTTCAGCTGCTTGTTGGGCTTTTTAGGGGGCAGTCATTATAGGTCCTTGTTTATAAGCAATAGTGTCAGGCCTTGGGGCCTCCCCCCTGGCCTGGATCTCAATTTGGGCCTGATGCAGGACCTCCTTTTCTTCAGCCCCTTCTCCATTTTTGTCTCTGCTGTTCTTTCAAACAGGAACAATTTTGGGTTAGAGTTTTTGACTGTGGGATGGCAACCCCATCTCTCCACTTGAGGCTCTGTCTTTTTAGTGGAGGTGGACTCTACAAGTTCCCCCTCCTCATTGTAGGGCATTTCACCTGAGGTCCCTTCTTTTGAGTCCTGAGAGGCTCTCACCTCCCAGATCTCTGGTACATTATAGAGGGTCCTCCAACCTCCTAAGGTTGCCTGTTTCAATTTTTTCTGTTGGCCCTCAGGGCTTCAGCCCTGTCCCCTCCCACAACCCCAATACCTGATCATGTTTCCCTCTTCCCCTCCCTTTCACCTTTCCCACTCAGAACTCTCCCTCCTTCCCTTCCTGTGATTGTTTTCTTCTTCTTCACAAGTGGAATTGAGGCACCCTCACTTGGGCCCCTCAGCTTGTTAGCTTTTTTGAGTTCTGTGAATTGTATCCTGGGAATTATGTACGTTTTTGGCTAATATCCACTTATTAGTGAGTACATACAGTGTATATCCTTTTGGGTCTGAGTTACCTCACTCAAGATGATATTTTCTAGTTCGATCCATTTGCCTGTGTCACACCAGTGTTTGTTATCTTTTGTTTTGGATAATATCCTAACAAGATGAGGAAATGCCGAATGGTGGTTTCAACATTAGACAACTATTCGGATACAAAAGGACAAAATTCCATTATTTGTGAACTTATAGATGAATCTGGAGGATGTTGTGTGAAATGAAACAACACACACACACACACACACACACACACATTCTGGAGCATGCCACATGATCACATTCATATATGAATCTAAAATATTTGATCTAAAAAAGGGGATATATCTATAAAAGATGGTGAAAGGGTAGAAGTAGGGATGAAAAAGAGGAATACATTCTGGTGATCTGCATAGTAAGAGAATTATGAGTAACAATAATGTATTATATATTTCAAAATACCTAGAAGAGAGGATTTTGAGTGTTACCACTTGTGGTGGGTTGAATGAAAATGGCTGCAATGGGATTATAAGGAGTGGCACTTGTAAGTGTTACAGCTCTGAGAGGGAAGGCCTCCACAGTGGAAGGACCACAGCTCTAAGAGGGCATGTTTACCCAGTGCAAGCATTACAGCTCTGAGGGGGAAGATTTTCTCTGCAAAACTGTTTCAGCCCTGAAAGGAAAGGTATCCTAGTAGTTGAAGGCCAAGAAACACTATGAAGTCACACCACACAACAAACCTCGCACAAAATATTTACTGGGAGACACAAGAGGGCAGCTACTTCTGCTCAAGTAAGAAGTGCAGAGAACTGAACAAGAGATGAGCTTATATAGGGTTTCTTGGGAAAGGAGTCTTCCAGTGTGATTTTTGGAGGTAGGGGAATTGGTAAGTTTTCAAGGTCTGAGTTTGGGGCAAACCCAAGGATTGATAGCATTTCAAGTTTAGGAATTGGTAGATTTTTGTTCTTAGTAATTGGTGGCTTGGGGTAGGTTTTCAAATCTGGAAGTGGGCTCAGATCTACTGCCCTATAGCACTATCAGGAGGTAATCCCTTTTTATACTGGGTATGTCCTTGTTGGAGGATGTGAGATGGGATGTGGGGTTTCAAATTCCAAGACCCAGTGCTACTTTCCTCAGGTTGCCTACTGATCCAGGTGTAGAACTCTCAGTTCCTTCTCCAGTGCTATGTCTGCTGTGCCTTCTTTCCTGCTATGAACTGAACCTCTGAACCTATAAGCCAGCCCTAATTAAATGTTTACCTCAGTAAGAGATGTTGTGGTCATGGTATCTCTTCACAGCAGTAGAAACCCTAAAACACTACCACAAGAATGATAAATGTTTACGGAGATAAACATGTTAATTACTGTGATTTTATCATTACACAGCACACATGTGAATCACAGATCATGTTGAACTTCATAAATGATATGTCAGTCAATACAAAAAAAGGAAGAAAGGAAGTTTATACAGAAAATTTTTCAGTAGAAAAATGGACCTATCTTTTTCCAGTCACTATGCCAAACACTAAGTTTAGAAATGAGAATAAAATCAAGTTCTTGCTTTCTTGGAGCTTAGAGTGTGTTGAAAGCCATAAAAATATAGATTTTAATTTATAAAATGTGACAGGATCTGTAAAGAAAAATATAGGGTGTAAGAGAAGAAATCTTTAAGTACTGAAGGATTAACAATACCTCACTAAGGAAATCATAATTAAATGAGCTAAAAGATCAGTGTCAACTGGCCAAAAGGCATGTGCTAAGGTCTCTCAAAAAGAACGAGCAGCACAGTCTTTGAAGACTTGACACTTTCCACATGATAGAAACATGAAGACAAAAAGAACATCTAGGTAGAAGCCAGAAAAATATTTCAGTCTTATTTGCTAGTTGCACACAGACATGGAGAAGAGGGAATGAGGGTCAGGAAGACAGGTGGGAATACTGTTCCAGTAAAAGTACAGGGCTAGACTTCATGTTGAGGAGTACAGGGAGACTTTGAAAGGCTTTGTAATAGAGTATTTATATTACTTATATAATAGTTCACTCTGATGATGAGCAGGAATCAGGGGCAGACATGCACGGATAAGAACAGAATAGTTGTAAAACAACTCCAGATCAGTTTTAGTGGTGGTCAGAGTATAGTCAAAGTTTCCTGAACTCTTCTTCAAGGAAATAAAGACTTACACATATTGAAAAAGTGGGCAAGACCCACTAAGAATATGTTAAAAGCACAGATACAGAGAAATCGACTGTTGAGAATGACAGCAGGCTGCACAAATGATAATGCACTCAAAGTCCTTACATTATGGTCTGGGTTTTTTTTTTTTTCTTATGGGATTCACCAAATGGAAGTTTGTTTGCTTGGGTTCATAGTTTGAAAGGTTCTGGATCTTGATTGACACATTTGAATTACATATGTAGAGAAAAAAGTCTGACCTTCTGGGTTTTGAAAACCCATCTATCCCTGATCTTAAAACTCACCAGTTCCTAAACTCAAAATTTCACCAATCCCTCTTCTTGCCCTAGATTAGGACTTGAATTTCCACCAGTCTCCACACTAGAAATCTCTACCCTGGAAAACTCCACTCCCAAGAAACCCTATATAAACCATGCGTTTTGCTAAGTGTTTTTTGCTGCTTCTGTCCTGAGCAGAGGCAGCCAATCTCTTAAGTCTTTCCAGTAAATTTCTTGTGTGAACTTTATTGTACAGTGTGACTTTGGAGTATTCCCTGGATCCCAAATGCCAGGATACCTTTTTCTTTGGAGCTCCAACACTTGTATTGGGAAAACCTTTCCCACTAGAGCTGTAACACTCAGAATGTGAGCTCATTATATGTGTCCTTTCCCATAATGCATTTTCTTCTAATAATATGCATGACTTATAATACACAGACACATGGTGATGAGTAGGGTATTCTCGCTAAAAGTTCACAGTTTGCCTTATCAGACATTTTCCAGAACCATGCCTATATCAGGCTGCCCAGAGAATTATTAGAAAGGCATATGTACAGTCTAAGATAAGGAGTTCCAGGGTACTAAATTATTCTCATGCTTGTAAGAGAGCAGCTAAGTAAGAATGATTGCCATAGATGTAAAAATTGTGAGAATTTCTGCAGAGCATGACTTAACATAAAGTGAGCTGAGAAGAAAGATACAGGAAACCTAAAAGCAAACAAGGTGGATACACAGGACCATTTACCAAGTCAAGAAAGACTTGGGGTGGGGGGTGTCCACTCTCATCCTCCATGTGTTCAACTTTGTAATGGTATTCCCTCAACCTCTTGTCTCCCTCCCATTCATCAAAGCCTCCCCAATGCCTATTGTCCCTTTAGCATTTACTTCCTTCCTGAATCAGATATTGACCACTCACTTCTTCTGTTGTTCCTGAGCATCCTCCCTTAGGAAAGAATGCACTGTGGGGGAATTTTCCTTGTGTCATCCAGCCCCACACAAGAAGGAGTTCCTTCAGCAAAATACTGCACTTCAAAATTCCATTTTCTGATAAAACACACTCATTATGAAGTAAGGGTGTGTTTTATGACCATAATAACAATAGCAGAAATACTTTATTTTGGGAATCCCTACATCTGATGGCAGCAAATGCTTCTAGGTGCATTGGTACAGCTGATAGCCTGTCCTCCAAGACAAACACAATGATTTTTAGTTAATATCAGATAAAACTGAAGTATGACTTCCCTAGTTTGTCAATCTATAACAAACTAGATAAAATTTAAAGGGGCCACCACCCTAATGAGACACAGAGCAGGAGAAGAAAATACACTTGGCTGGTGACATTGTGTGTATTGTCAAGAAAATCCAAAAGCAACAACAAAACAACAGTGAGTGAGCATCAGATCTATAGTGTGCAATGACATAATTACTGCAATTATTTTTAAAACAAGGAAATTACAGTCGTAGCAACCTGCATAGCACTGTCTACTCACAAGTTTCATTCATCCTCTCAATGAGTGTTTGAAGACATACGAATCTTGACTATAAGGAATAAATTAAACTAGAGAAGAGAAAACTGAGAAAGAGTGTAAGGAGAATGAGACATAAAATAGAAAAGGACCACAGGTGTCTTTACAAATACTGATGATGAAAGAAATAGGGTAGTGTCCAGATTAATGTCCCTCCCACAGCTAAATATATTCTGAATATTCATTTTTATGTGTGAGCTTATAATTTCAAAATTTTTGAAGATACAACCCACCTGCCTTGGGTTATAAAATTAATCTGTGGCAGAGCTGGCTGGCACCTCAGTTCAGATCTGGTGTCTCTCTCCCACTGCTCTTTGTTGTCCTTATTGCATAGCAGATGGCACTCTGTGTCAAACTAGCATCTGTATCTCACAGAGTAACCAACAAGGAGATACAAGGAGATATGAACATCTTTATTGACTAGTCTATCCAAGTTTGACACTGATGATACTATTTATTATTGTTGCTATAGCAGCCATTGCAATCTACGAATTGCATATATCTATGTATGAATTTGCATAAGTAAAATCAGTCATATCACATCTGTCCTGAAAGACAAGTTCTATTTTTCTCACCATACAGAAGAAAAGATTAGGATAGATCAGATATTATCATACTTACTTCTCTGAGCCTCCATGATTTTATTCCATCCACTGGTATAAGGAATTTCACCTAATATATTGAGTGTTATCAGTATAAGAACAAAGATGTACAGGATTTCTCAGGTTCTGGATAGGTCAGCATCCTCATTGGTTACACAAGAAGAACAAATATATATAGTTGTCAAAGTTGTCTTTGATCTTAGGTTGCTTTCCTATTTCTGTGACAGATACCATGACCAAAAGCAACTCAAGGAAGTGTTTATTTCATCTTAGAGGTTATATACAATTCATCATCTATGGGAGCCAAGGTAGGAACTTGGAACCATGGAGAACTAATAATTACTAGCTGTCTCCCAGGCTTACATCAAACAACTTTCTCATATAGTGCTGGCCCTCATGGCTAGGGAAAGTGTGCTGAGGCCTCCTATACAAATTAGCAATCAAGACAATGACCCAAAGGTATACCTACAGGGCAACCAATAAAGACAATTATTCAACTGATGATTTTGTTTTTTCAAGTGTCAAGTTAATAGCCAAAATTATCCTTTACAACTTCATCCTGAGCATCCCAAATTCTGGACACAACACATTGTGATGCTCACAAGAGATTCTAAGTGTGGGTGCCACATATTCTACTGTTTTCTAATTATTGTCATGAACATGCTTAGAAAAGAATGCAAGAAAAAACCAGACAGATTGGGAAAGAAGAACTCCTTACAAGGAGACCTTGACCACCTCCACAGTCCACATACCCATCTAGTGTGATTTTCCTCCATAAAAGATAATCCTAGGTGGGGAAACATTAGGAAATAGTGTAACCTTTCCACCTCTAAATATGTGTCTAGCCTCAGATACCTTATTATAGCAAGAAATAGACCATGCTCTGTAAGGCTAGAGCTTTGTTTGTCATGTCAATGCCATCTCATATTCCCAGGAATCACATACTTTGTCCTTAGCAAATATTTGTTGCTTGCCTGAAAAAAAGAATAAAAGAATATTATTAGAAGAGAATTTTTAAATTTCCAAATGGACATCAACATTTGGAAGTGCTTTCCCCACAAATTTTATATAAAAAATAGTCTCACATAATTCCTTATCAAATTTCCAGATGAGATTATACTGCTGTTCGCAAGGCTTTTACTTCATATTAGCTAGGGTTAGATACCATAAGGAAGATATGCCGGAAGTTAGACTACCCTTGAACTTTCATTTTGACCAAATCCAGTCTAAGTTCAGTTTTCATTATTTGTGGCCAAGACTGGTGACATATATGGTAGTGTTTTGAGGGTGGAGAGCTATTGATCCTGCTCAATAATATCCCCCAAGTGAAAGATTATAAACGATGTTAATGAATGTCTATACCAAGAATTGTATATCTGAAGATATACAATGCAAGTAAGTAGAAAGGCAATGCATCTGAATTGAGTCTGTACAGATATTTTTCTTGTCCTCATTCCTTAAACCATACAAAGAACTATTTTATAGAACATTTACATGTTATTAGGTGTTATGAGAAATCTAACAATGATTGAAAATTTAAAACATACAGGAAGATATACTTGCTACATAGAGATGCTATGCCATTCTCTCTAGAGGTTTGAGCATCTCTAGATTTTGGTACCCTAGATGGTCTTGGAATCAATAGCACTGAAGATAGCCATATATGGACTCTTGAATTCTTACAATGACTTTGTAAGTAAAGACTATTACTATGGTGGTTTCATAAAGGAGGAAACTGAGGCATTTGGGGCTGAACACTCCACAGACACTTGTTCTCTGCATGTTGACACGTAGGGAGTGTATTAAGCATCCTCCACTGCAAAAAGAAGCTTCTCAGAGGAGGGGTTTGAAGTTGTCTAATCTTTCAGCATGAAGATAAGGATTTAGAAGGTAGTTTGACAGGACATTATTTAAAAAAATAGTAGGTTCTCCCTTAGGATATATGACCTCCTAGCCATGGGTTCTGAGCTAGATTTATAATCCAAGGCATGAGGTTCTTCCTATATAGTGGGCTACCACAATAGTTTGCTGAAACACCAACCCCTGTCTCCCTGCCTCAACAATGCCACCATGCAGCTAACCATAACAGTGCTTTTTCTGTAAGAGAAGTTCAGACCCTTGCTCACCTCCCCTGAGAAATCATGGTTCTGTCTGCTCCCCAATGTCTGAAAACACTTCATAGATACTATCTTGTTTTGTGGCAGCTTACACTGAGACAGGAAGTCCAATCTTCACTATTCTTGATCATTTGGAAACTATTTTTAGAACAAAATTCTCTTTTTGAATTAAATCTTTCACATGAAGGCAAAAATGAAAAAGGACAAATTTGAGAATTTCAGGGGGTTGCTGCATTTAAATTCATGCTACTGGAGAAGCAATTCTTTTATCATTTGTGGCATCTCTATGGATCCTTCATGGACACAAAATTTAAGATTACTGTCTGAATCAGTCTCTGTAACTCTATCTGATAAAAGGAGTAAAATATTCTTAGGGGTACTGGAAAAAATACTTGACTTTGCACTTTTTTCAATAGTCTTTTTTTATTTAAATGATTTTCACCACTATTATTTTACTTATTCTCTTTACATCCTGTTCACTGCCCCCTCCCAACCACCCCTACCCATAATTCTTTCCCCCACTTCCCCTTTCCTTCTCCTTTGAGCAGGTATCCCCACACACCAGGTCCTCCCCTCCCCTGGCACATCAATTCTCTGTGAAGCTAGGAGTGTCATCTCTCACTGAGGCCAGACCAAGGCAACCCAGTTAGAAACACATATCACCTAGATAGTCTTTTGGAATTCCAGCTGTTCAGAACCCACATGAAGACCAAGCTGCACATCTGCTACATATTTGTGATGAGACATAGGTCTATCCATTGTGTGCTCTTTGTTTGGGAATTCAGTCTCTGATAGCAGGGCTCCAGGTTAGTTCACTGTCTTGATCCTCATGTGGAGTTCCTATCCCCTTCTGGACCACAATCCTTTCTCCTATTCTTCCATAAGAGTCCCCAAGCTCCATCCACTGTTTGGCTGTGGTGTCTGCATATATCTGAGTCACCTACTGGATGGAGCCTTTCAGAGGACAGCCATGCTATACTCCTGCCATGTATGTCCTTTGGGGACTGGATTACCCCATTCAGGTTGGCATTCTCAAAATCTCTCCATTTGCCTGCAAAATTCTTGATGTCTTTCTTTTTAATAGCTGAATGGTATTCATTATGTAGATGTACCACATTTTCTTTAAACATTCTTCAGTTGAGGAACATCTAGGTTGTTTCCAGTTTCTGGCTATTATGAATAAAGCTGCTGGTTTATCTTTTGGTTATATGCCCAGGAGTAGTATAGCTGGGTCTTGAGGTAGAATAATTCTCAGTTTTCTGAAAAACCACCAAATTGATTTCCAAAGTGGTTATAAAAGTTTACACTCGAGGCCTCAGGAATTGCAGGGGAGTCGCAGAGTGGCAGGACAGGATCCTCTCAGCTTCTGAGTGACAGAGCTGGATCAGGGACAATCTCTGCCCCCTCCCTGCTAGTGGAGGGCCTGCCTCCAGGGCGGGCTTCAGCCCAAGGACTCAGGTAAGATCCACCATTTTCTCTATGGTGAATTTCTAAGGCAGGACCAGCAGGGAGCCACAGGCCTCAGGAGTCGAAGGGGAGTTGCAGGGTGGCAAGGACAGGACAAGCTCTAGTCAGAGACACCAAGAACATCTAACACCAGAGATCAAGAGATGGCGAAAGGCAAACACAAATATCCTACCAACAGAAACCAAGACTGCTTGGTTTCACCAGAACCTAGTACTCCCACCTCAGCAAACCCTGGATATCCCAAAACACTGGAAAAGCAAGATTTGGATCTAAAAACATATCTCACAATGTTGATAGAGGAACTTAAGAAGGACATGAATGACTCCCTTAAAGAAATACAGGAGACCACAGACAAAGAGGTACAAGCCCTTAAAGAGGAAACAAAGAAATCCCACAAAGAATTACAGGAGATCACAAGTAAACAAGTAGAAGCCCTTAAAGAGCAAACCCAAAAATCCCTTAAGGAATTGCAGGAAAACACAAACAAACAGGTGAAGGAATTGAGTAAAACCATTCAGGATCTAAAAATGGAAATAGAAACAATAAAGAAATCACAAAAAGACACAACCCTGGAGTTAGAAATCTTAGGGAAAAAGTCAGGAAACATAGATGCAAGCATCACCAACAGAATACAAGAGATAGAGGAGAGAATCTCAGGCACAGAAGATATCATAGAAAACATTGACAGAACAGTCAAAGAAAATGCAAAATGCAAAAAGACCATAAACCAAAACATCCAGGAAATCCAGGACACAATGAGAAGACCAAACCTAAGGATAAAAGGTATAGAAGAGAGTGAAGACCTCCAACTTAAAGGGCCAGTAAATATCTTCAACAAAATTATAGAAGAAAACTTCCCTAACATAAAGAAAGAGATGCCCATGAACATACAAGAAGCCTATAGAACTTCAAATAGACTGGACCAGAAAAGAAATTCCTCAGGCCACATAATAGTCAAAACACTAAATGCAAAAACAAAGAAAGAATACTAAAAGCAGTAAAGTAAAAAGGTCAAGTAACATATAAAGGCAGGCCTATCAGAATTACACCAGACTTCTCACCAGACACTATGAAAGCTAGAAGATTCTGGGCAGATGTCATGCAGACCCTAAGAGAACACAAATGCCAGCATAGACTACTATACCCAGCAAAACTCTCAATCACCATAGATGGAGAAACCAAAGTATTCCATGACAAAACCAAATTCACACAATATGTTTCCACAAATCCAGCCCTTCAAAGGGTATTAAATTGAAAACTCCAACACAAGGAGGGAAACTACATCCCTGAAAAAGCAAAAATGTAATCTTCCAACAAAACGAAAAGAAGATAGAGATATGAATGGAACGCCAGCTCTAACTACAAAACTAACAGGAAGCAACAATTACTTTTCCTTAATATCTATCAACATCAATGGACTCAACTCACCAATAAAAAGACATAGACTATCAGATTGGGTACATAAACAGGACCCAACATTTTGTTGCATACAGGAAACCCACCTCAGGGATAAAGACAGACACTACCTCAGAATAAAAGGCTGGAAAACAATTCTCCAAGCCAATGGTCCCAATAAAAAAGCTGGAGTAGCTATTCTAATATCAAATAAAATCGACTTTCACCCTAAAGTGATCAAAAAAGATAAGGAGGGACACTTTATATTCATCAAAGGTATGATGTACCAAGATGAACTCTCAATTCTGAACCTCTATGTGCCAAATGCAAGGGCATCTATCTACATTCATAAAAGAAACTTTACTAAAGCTCAAAGCACACATTACAAGGCACACAATAGTAGTGGGTGATTTCAACACCCCACTCTCTGCAATGGACAGATCATGGAAACAGAAATTAAACAAGGACACAGTGAGACTAAC